>JAODOY010055880.1:0-17979 GCA_025399855.1 Forbesichthys papilliferus | reverse complement strand
TATATATATATGATCGAAGATATCAGAGATGACACAATAATAATTCAGCGCAGTGTGCGATCAGAAAAACCTTTATTTCACCCATCTGTTGTTAGCTATATGCTATATATTTGACATAATATTTATTTTATTCTATTTCATATTATGTTATTTCATTTATTAGGATGTACTATGATAATATTATGCTCTGTTGTCTTCATATCTTTTATACTGAATCTATACTACTGATAAATAATTTCTATGTGCAAATTTCTATGTGCAAACTTACAGTACTTGATAAGGAATTTGTTTCTGATCTGATTTACAGTTGAGTTTCTTATAAACTAGAGGTCATCTAAAACAGGACCCACCTAGAGAGGACTAATACATTTAGAGACCCACTAAACCAAGTACCGGTAACGTAATAAAAAAAAACATTACATTTTAGCTAATGCTATACCTGTGTGTGTGTGTGTGTGTGTGTGTGTGTGTGTGTGTGTGTGTGTGTGTGTGTGTGTGTGTGAGCCAAATATTTTTGAACAGAGCGCTCCAGAATCTAAAGCGTGAATTGGATGAAATCCGCTAAATAGGATTTCATCCAATCAGAAACAAGTAGGCTATTTTGACACAACCTTGCTCACGACCAATGAGTGGAACAACACGATAGTAAAGCGCGGAAGCCTTTTATTGATATTCTTCATTCATTCAATGGCCGCTTACAATTTTCACGACCCACTCACTCACACTCATTAACCCACCTGTGGGTCCTGACCTACAGTTTGAAAACCGCTGATCTGAAACACGCAGGTCAGTGAGTCCCCAGGACCATGTTTACCAGTGTTGACCTGTGACACCAGACTCAAACAGCAGGGGGCAGTACTCCAGACTCCACAAGCAGAATCAATGATCTCCAATGCAGTTTGTTTGCTTCAAATGGATCACTTACTAGTCCCATAACCGTAGCATGTGTGGCAAAAGATGATATAGACTTTCCCTTAGCCTCAGAGTTCTAGTTAACTCTAGAACTAGGTTAAAGACCTAGTTAACTAAGTAACGGTAACTAAGTTGGACAAGTTCAAGGAGTTTCTATCTCTAGATGAAAAAAAGGCTTAACTGTTATTGGAGGACAAGCAAAAAGGGGCGTGTCTTGGGATCGGTCACTTACAACAAACTGCATTTGCATTGACCTGGGTTCCTGTTAGAGGTGGACACTATAGGGTTGGATAAAATGTCAATATGTGTGCTTGGGGAGGGATGTATGAGCGATAGCATGGCTAAGTGTATTAAGGTGTCGTGGTCTTAAAGTAAAGCACACATTTCCAGATGATAGGCTATCCGTTGATTAATGGGCTTTCGGGGTCTGATATCGCCCACATTCCCGCCTAAGTGGCTCTTTGTGGGTATGGTTATTAGCTGATATTATACAAAGGAAGATATTTAATGGGCTCTATAGGGTATGGTATTGGCAAGAGTGTGGGCTGCATTGTAGAATGGTGGAGATTAGAGGTGAAGATATCTGTAAATATGCTGTAGAGATTTACATTAATTGCTGCATGTGAAAGACGCTAACCCTTGAGTATATGTGTGTGTGTGTGTGTGTGTCTGTGTGTGTGTATGCGTGTGTGTCGAGCCTGTCTACATCTGAAATCAATGAATATTATGTCTGTAAAACTAAAGCCTAGAATTGATTTGACACAGTGAATCCCACCAGAGAAACGCACTGAATACCGTGTCCACTGAGCCGACCGTTACTCAATATTGTCCTCTCTAGAGCCACAGCGCCCAGCACGATTGTCTTCATTGACTTGCCATTGACTTATCCCGTGGAGAAGCTTTCACTGATGTCGAAGGAGGCTCACAGTACATTCCAGCAAAGCCGTCATCTATACTATACCTCTCATGAGGGTTTCAGGGACCAACCTGTGGGAATTTTGTCTCTCTAGACAGTTTATCCATAAATGTGTGTGTGATTTGATTTTGGTATACTCATATAAAATAATATATATACTGTATTTCACACATGCTTTTACTGCAGGTGGCTTTGAAACATCTAACAAATCATAGAATAATTCATTGTTGTTGTTTTTTTGAAACAGCTGAAAAGAAGAACAGGATATTATACCAGGAAATGAAGGAACAGTACATGTAAGCTACTGTGTAAACATAACACAGATTCACTCAGGCTGTCCTCAACCCACCAGATCTCAAGACATACAATACAGGTATAACGTGTATTGCTTTGCCACTGCACTGTGTAGTATACATATGCAGTTATTGATACAATAGGGAGATATGAGCTATATCCCCACAGTGAAATACATCTTTGAAGACTAAAGTTATCCCAAGGACAGGAGGCATGGTATCATAGAACACACACCCCGCACACATCGCATCAATTAGAAGTGAAAAGCATCTCAAATCAGATTAATTAAGGCGTTCTGTTTGTGTGACGTGTGGTTTTTAATCAGCATGGCACGTGTGCATCTGATGTGCTTGATGATATAGAGACAAGTGCCTTTAGTAGACGATGTTGTGTTCTGTTGGAGAACTCTTACTGCATATCATCTTATAGGTATTAAGTGATTCTGGGGAAAGCTAAACAACAACACCTCTCCTTTTAATGCCATAGAGTGCTCCCTCAGAAGCTCCGCCCCCCCAGGATTGGACATGCATTGCCATGGCTAGGATATTGTTAATCCGCACCATTTTTGCTATTGTGGACCGTTAGTAGATATTCCCTGAATTTGACAAAAACCTTGTTTACCTTGTATATAGCTACGAAAGCCCATTTGCTCAAAATACTGCATTGTATGGTTTAAGCATATTTACAGTCTTAGAGCTGAATGAGTTCTCAATATATGCACATTTATTTTAAACTTATTTTTCTCGTGCTGCCGCATTTGTTTTCAGAATTCAATTTCTAAATAAAAACATACTCAGTCTAAACTCCTGAAAAGGCAGGAAAGGAACAACAGGAGCTACACTTGCCAATTTGCCAAGCATTATTTGGTTTGGATTCAGCTTCTTAAATGTTGTTTTAATGGGCATTCCCCCATCGAAAAGTTAAGCTAGTAGAATAAAGCTCCTCGTGAACTAGCTCTTCTAATTACAGACTTAAAGAGGACGGGATTAGTGCAGATTTAACTGGCCTACGTCTCAGCTTGATTAACACAGCCGGATGCTCGTGAGCTAAACTCCAGGGATGTCGGGCATGCTGGGAATAGCCTGAAAGAAGAAGGGTCTTTACTGTATGTACAGTGGGCCTGAGTAAGTGGAGTTCTGGGACAGTCATCAAGTCAGGCAGCAGTACATGTCAATAAATCATAAAATGTTTCTTAGTATAAATAAGGCAATCTTTGTTAAATATTAATAAAAACCTTAAGCATAAGCATGATTAAGGTAACAATGCTGAAGCTCTGTAGACAATCACATCATAGTGAAAAAACAAGGTAGGTTTTGATTCATGCATGCTGTAAATGTAAAAGGTTATTTATAAAAGTACCAACCACGCTATAGTGAGACAAACAAAACAAGTCAAACGTTTACAGCAGGCAGAAATAAATTATTCTACAGTATTTAATCATTTAATGTCGATAGAGACAAAATAATACAAAAAAATAAAATTATATATATATATAGATCTATTAAACGATGATGCCTTAATGAACAAACGTCGTCCTCGTAACTCCTGAGGGCTGTTTGACCCAAATTCAGGGCTACTTTTTGTGTTCTGGGTGGAAGATGGGCCCAGCGGGCACAGATGGAAAATGGCCTCACATCTATATATACGTATTCAAACGAGGTTAGCTCGTTTGAACAACGTCTGTCACCATCTCATCCTATCTTATGAAGGTTACAGTGTTCTCAACGGGTTCTATCTAACCAGGCCATGTTTATTTTGAATCGAATGTTGCAGAGAAGATGGACTGATCTCTTCTCATTTCTCATGTTCAAAGTCAGTTCAAATGTAGGTCAGAGCACCTAAAGAAAACTAGTATTAGACCTACAACACTCTACATTGTAGTGTAGTTGTAGGCCTACTTAGTATACAAGTATACATTTTCACAGCCTACTTTCCTACAATCGCATTAACTAATAACAATGTACATGAATGATTCAGCATATAGCCCTCTGAATAAAAGATTACATTTAGAATTCTTGCCACATACATGTTGGGAAAATTGATTTCTACCGCCATCTAGTGGTAATAAGTGTTACGACAGCTATACATCTATACGGATTACAGAAAGAGAGCAGCGAGAGCATGCCTTGCTTTGTGAATAGAGTGAGAGATAACGCGGTACTGATGTGTGAATGTACTGCATGTGCCCTGCGCAGTTTGTATTATTGTTTAACTAAAGTAGGCGACATGTTTGCCTCCTCCCCAAATAAACGTTGGCCCTCCCCTCTTTCCCCTCCACCCCGCCACCCAGTCTTCTACACCTGTTCAACAGGACACGGCATGTAGTTGCAGCATGCTCTCCGCTTTGTTTTGGTTAAATATGAAAGAACTTTACAACAAAAAAGACGGTCTTTTTCATAACTAGGTATGTTCAAATTCCTTATACTACTGTATATTCTATAATGGATATTAACTGTTTTTGAATTCCCTTCTAAATAATGTGTTGATTATCAGTTAATAATTATGTGTTAAATAAATATCAGTGAATCGCTAATAATATTGGCAGTATCAAGTTTTCTACTACAGTATTACAATGGGACAATTTTGTGTTAGCTCTTTTTCTCTATCGATCTTTGGCCTTGAGGTTTAACTGGAAATATGGAGAGATGAAACACTTCTACGGTCACCCAAGTATGAAACACGCTGTCTCGAGTCGAACCTCACACCTCACCTGTTGATGTCCGTGCTGTAACTATAAAAGGCGGCATTCATATTTTGTACATAATTCAGGTAATTAACATTTAGTCATCAGGGTTGAAAAAGGTGCAAACGGTGTTCTTAATGCTAGTCAATTAACTGCTCCATCAGAATCATTGCAGTCCATTTAGTTAATGTTAAATGCGCATCACAATCACACACTTATGACCTGATTTATGAGTACATTTACATATCAGTGGCATGCCTACTCATTGTAATTGGTATTTGGTATTTGTTAACAATTTCACCATAGAGGTAATTCAAGTATCATGTTGTATTTGTTTATTTATTTAAAGGACATATGCTGACAGGTATTTTCCAATGAGGAAATATTACATTTACAGTTTTATTTTTGGAAGTAGAGTAGACCTATATGCCTTGAAAAGTGATTATACCAATAAAGTGGACCTTTTTATTTTATTTATTGCTGATGCCTCAACTTATAGGTTTCACAAAGGTGAAAATACAGTGTTATTATCTAATTTAAGCATATGTTATCACTAAACAGGCTTGGTTTGGCTATACTAGTAGGGCCTACATCTACTATGCTACATTGATACAAATGAAAACATTCCGTTTAAAGATAAAGAGCCTTCAAATACTTTGGGTAATTTAGGCATAGGCTATACTGTATTTGATTACACACTGTATATACCTGTATACCTTATTGTATGTATGGTATCACTGTATGTCGCAGTTTCACAGTTAGGAGGTCCAGATATTTGGAGCAGTTTGTCAGTTATTCTCTGAAGGTGTTTTTTTGAGAAGAGCTTCTTACTTTAAAGGCTGTCTCTGCTCTTTCAAAAGGCTCGTCTGTATGTCATGTAGCTCGATGTCAAACCTTTCTCGTGTCCCGCACGTGTACTGAATAGTCACTGTACTGTAGTTGCCAGAGGAAAAAAGGCTTTGTTAAGTGCAATGGTATAGAAATATGATACAACCTAGCTATCATAGGCGTAACAGAGTGACATTATTGTAGACAAAGGACAGTTGGAAAAAGTAGGTTGCACTGTATTAATTTCCAAATGTGAGCCTGTCATATACACAGCTACACTGCTGTCACTGACCTCCCTGTTTAGGAATATGCCTTCCAATTTAGGATCCCACCTGTTATTGTCATAGGTGTGTGTGTGAGACAAAATCTGCTCCTCTTTCTAGGCTTGTGGAATGTGTCGAGTTGCGGGAGCAAAAGGTCACGACTCATTAAAGTGCTAGGACACATCCGTGGGCTGTCTGTGGGCCAGCTGCTTGCCATGTTTGAAGATGCCCTAATAGGTCTTTAAATGGCACTGGCTGTGTCATCTGACTGCATGTAATACTGCAGCAGCTCCTGAGGGATGTTGAAGGTCCTGGCCTGTGTAATGAATTTAGCAATGCTCCACATTGCTAGATGTTATAGATGTACGTGTACCGGTATGGAACATGGCAGGGCAACTCGTATAAACGTACAGTACAAAAACAGGACAAGAAACGAAAAAGATTTACCATAATTGTTCTTCTTTTGTCGTGAAAGTTTCAGAGACATCCTTCCAATTTCTCCAATGTCCTGAAAACATTAAGCTATTTTTTTGTCAGTGTTCATCATTCAGTCAGATGACGTCAGATTTACACGGGAGTATTTATTGTTCTCTAGAATGGAAAGAGCTCAAACAACAGGTGCAGGCAGGCAGGCGTGTTTTGTAAAGCCATCAAAACACATTCACGTTCAATTAAAGTGTACATACACATACACAACCATTAATAAGAGAGTGGTTGGCTATTAAATAACACAGGCGATTCACCGCAGTTCTCTCAATCTCTGGCAAATGAAACAGTTAGTTTGGCAGCTAATTGTTCAGTGAGATGTGACCTTTCAGAATGTGCATGGTCTGGTTGTTGTTATTGGTTAATTTAGGCATGAATACGGAATAAGGTTAACTTCCAGGTTTAGCGTAAGACAGCTTTCAATATTTGAAGGATCTGACTAATTTATTCAACCTTTGTTATAAAGCATTTGACACATACACAGCTGCATCTGTGCTGTGTGTGTGTGTGTGTGTGTGTGTGTGTGGGTGGCGGCATTTAATTATGGCTATTCATTTTTTTTAAAGATAACGATGACAAACCTGACTTGCTAAAAACCTGCTGAAGGCATTTTCTGTCAGGTTTTTTGCCTATACAGCTGCAGATAATATGATTATGTGCACGCACGCACACACACACACACGCATGTGAGGGATTTTTACAGATCAGATGCACAGTGGCACCGTTATTGAGGGTTTGGGGTGCACATTCAAGGATGGTGCATATCCAGTAATTAGCTTTGAAACTTTGATGAGTGACATGGCCATATTGGTAATGGGGTCAGGTTTTCATGTTGACCTGCTAAAAAGCATGTTTGTCACTCATCATAAAGATACTATCTCTGGGCAAAAACTGGTGAGCCTGCACAGCAACACGGTTGCCTACACAGGGCAACACGGTGGCCCAGTGGATAGCACTGTGGCCTCACAGCAAGAACATCCTGGGTTCTAACCTTGGTCGTCCCAGCCTTTCTGTGTGGAGTTTGCATGTTCTCACTGTGTCTGCATGTGCTTGCTACGGTTTCCCACACTATCTAAAAACATGTCAGGTTCATTCTCGTCTGTGTGGTCCCTGGGTGCTACACGGTGGCTACCCACTGCTCCTTCGAGGGACGGGTTAAATGCAGAGGATGACGTATGTGACAATAAAAAGCACTTTTACAGCCACTGCAGTGCATTGTAGTCTTGGAACTTAAATAATACACATGGTCTGCTGCCATCTAGTGGTGTAATGTATGCAGCACGGCGTCAGAATGTGGAAAGAAAGGCAGTTGGATTGTTTGTGTGTAATGTGGACACGATGCAGAGTTGTATAGACTTTGTCAGTCCTTGCACTTTCTCTCTGTCACTAAACATTGCGTTGACAAAGGGGCAGTAAACAAATGGCCGTCAGACTCTACCACCGTGTAATGTGCTGTGGCTTTGCGGCATCGCCTGTGACTGCAAGCCGACGGCATAGAGAAGCAGCCAGACGCACATGACACAGTAAGAAGACTAAACAAGACAATGTTTTCTTTAGACAGCCACAGTGGAAGCTGACTAAATGGAGGGTGGAGAGGATTGATGGAGGGGAAGAGCACGTAACACGACAAGTGTTTTTCACAACCAGGTGTTCTAGGAGATTAGCAGCTACAGGGCCGGAGCTCTACCTCCGGCGTTAGCAAGCGATAAATCAGACAGATTAGCCCCTTTCTCACGGGCCGGCTTTCTCCCTGCAGCTGTCCCTGAACTAGGAAAGAGAGGGGAGAAAGAGGGGATGAGAAGTGACATGACGGAGCGAGACTGAATGGAAAAGAATGAGCGAGTGAAAGAGAGAGAGAGAGAGAGAGACATGAATAAATGTTGGGGGGGGTGGTGGGGGGTGGGTGTCTCCGTCTCATTCTCTATCTGGTGCTTTTAAAAGGCAGTGTCAGTCATTCTCGAGAACACTTGCTAACTTCGAACTCAATGGCTCTTCTTTTAGTGCCATAGAGTGCTCCCTGAGAAGCTCCGCCCCCAACATTGGAAACACATTGCAAAGGCCGGCGGGGAGATATTTGGTGAATTTGACAAAAAGTGTATTAGCTTACAATAGCCAACTGTACCTTTAACGTGCCCTGTGTTTCAGAGATAGGAGAGATGGAGCAGTAGGCTGTGTTGATAGGCAACAAGGTTGGTTTTCTGTTTTTGTAAGGATTTATTAAGTATTTAGGAGATGTACAGTAGATGCCTGCTTAGTTAAAGGTATAGTCAGCTATTGCAAGCTAATTGTAAGCTAATAAACTTTTTGTCAAAAAATGTCTCCTTGCATTTCGCTAGCTCTGTGCGTGCTGAAAAAGTTGGTGGAAACGACTAATCAGCCCTGGCTCTGTAAATAGGAACATAAACAAAATGGCGAACACCGCTCACACGAACAAAGCCGTAGTACTACACTTTGATTCCCTTCGGCATGACTCGGTACGGTCAGCCAAGCGCGGTTGAACGTTGCATTTCCATTACAACCGGGCTTTCCGCTTGAAAGTGTGTCTTTAACTGACGACGCTCTTATCTTGGGTCAGTCACGTTTAAAAATATGTGCCCTTCACTTTGGTCTGCTTTATTAATGCACTGTTCAACAGTTTTTTCAACATGAATTTTCAGGCTACAAGGAAATATTTTACTTGTCATTGTAACAACATCCGCGGACGACTGGCGACTAGGCATATGCCTAAGCCTGACTACACATTAGGTAGTCCTAATTTTTTTAATGTATGTCTGTGGAATATTCATACACCCCGCTTTGAGCTGGCAGCATGAGGGCGTGTCAGCAATTCATACAGAAAATGCAAAATATGCAAGAGTGGCAAACGCGATCATTACAGGTAGACTATAGGCTATTACTTTGTCCATTACACAAACATAAGCATAACGTTGTGAAATAAATATATTTGCTTAAATGTTTGCCTATGCCTTAAACTTCACTCTCCACGAGTGAGTTAATTCTGTCTGACTACGTTTAGCCTACACTCCAGTCATTGCGAGTAGGATACCTGATGGAGCTTTAAAAAAAAAAAAGAAACTGCATAATTCAGAGAAACGCTGAAAATAGCCTAGGCTTCATCTTGTGTGTTGCACGGCTCACACCAGCTTTCTCTGTCAGACACGTTGGGATTGCATTAATGAAATGATGATGAAGCCTATAACGTCACGGCGGCTCACTTGGAGGCGGGCAGGCTCACTTTGGGCCCATTCCAAATTGGGCCCGTGTCGGGCACAGCTCGGTACGACTTGGCGTGGGTAAACTGATAATGGAAACACATATGAGCGCAGCATGGCTCGACTCGACGCTGCCAAATGTGCAGTAGAAAAACCCCAACAATGCGTTTGGATGCTTCAAACTTAGTGTGCATCAGATTGTCTCACAAAATCTCTTATTGACACTGCTGCCCATATTGCGTATACGTAAAGCAACTTAACATAACATAAAGATTCCAGCAGCCACAGATGCAGTGTTTATTGGCCGGCCTGGTGATAATTTGAAATGACGGTATCAGTTAAATCTGTGTTTAATCGTGAGCAATTTGTTTAGTCTCGTAAGGGTAAGAAGTCCACACGGGCCTGGTTCTCTCTGTCTGTCTCTCATACACACCTGTTGCCCTTTTCTTAAACTAAAACAACATCGCCTGGCAATCTCTGACTCAGGTCCGTGTTTGGGGCCCCATTTTCCCATGGTCCCAGCAGCCGGCCTTGTTTTCATATACTTCTCTTCCAAACACAATTGTGTCCACAGCTTTGCTTACACAGGCCAAGAGAGCTACTAAGTTAGCCTGGTGTTCTGTTAACGAACCTCTTGAAGGCTTCTTGGGTGTTCTGTTCTGGCAGATCCTTCAGTCCAGTGACTTCCCAAAAGGCTTTATTTTATTGTGAATGCCTGGATTGAAAGCAGGCAGTATTGAGACATAGCTTAGGCCATGTGTGTGGTTCAATTTAAAAAAGAGTTTGACTACTTTTATATTTATAAATATTTTATATTGTTTTATATGTATTTAATTCTATTTTTTATTTTATTCTTGTGTTGAATATTTAAAAAAAACAATAACTGAAAAAACACAGATGTAAATATTAAAAATACAATATGCTCTGTGTACAGTTATGATATTCCTTGGTGAGCTCAAGTATTTCCCACGTCCTTGGGTCCCAGCTCGCTGCTGATAACTTCCCTGGCAACTCTGTTGTAAATCTAACACCTGCTTCCATCACTGGGCTGAGGACCCAGAAGTAGTCAGTCAAGGTTAAGGCCTTGCATCTCTGAGTGGCACTCTGGGGAATACTTCACGATCGTGTAGAAAGTCCTTACCGTCCTTTGTAGGCAACATGGCAGCCATCTTGGAAACGCCACTAAAATGTTATTTGGTAAGCTGTATCTAAATGATTTGGGAGTAGGAGCCATATATCCAAATTCAATGCTTAATGATATACAAACTGTATGTATGTCACGAGTCAATAAAAACGCTTAAAACAGGTTACTTTGCCACAAAAATGTTCCCTCATAGGTTACTTATACTAGGCATGTGTAATTTTCGGTTTTGTGTCAGTGCAACATCACAATTGGTTAAATAGGTTACGGCTATTCAGTTATGAAACAGATCATTTTCCTCCAACTGCCATATTTGCCGTTGAGGAACTCTCCCATAAAGTTACATTCCAAATTCTCTAAGTGGCATGTCTCCTCTATAATGTATCTGGTAGAACCAACCGGAACATGTGGAACTGCTCAGTTGGAGAACCAGATGCATGCTAAGGCGATAGGGAAGGGGGAAGGGGGAAGGGGGGGGGGGGAGTTATTTTTAGAATACCATGCATTGGTACAAAACACACGTCGGTTGAGTAACTCCTCACATTTACTGTATAAGTGATTGAATTAAACCACATACACTTTCAACCACTCTCTTCACTTGAGAGATAGAGTGGTCAGAGTTCAGTGAATATGAGAACTGTTTAATACATGTGGAATAAATGTTTCCTTTCGACTGGGCTGAATGTTTCCAGTTTGGGGACTGTATCTTTGTTATCGTAAAGAAAAAACATGGTTCTAGCCCACTCAGCTCTTACACAGATAATGTGTGGATTAAGAGTATATATCGAAAATCCTTATAGGCTAGCAATTTTAGTAGCTAATGCCATACTGTATTTAGAAAAGAACAAAAGCAAACACAATTACATCAGGAGTATTTTTTTACTTTTGGAGGATAATATACATTAAACTAAATTAAATTGGAGGATTGAGTACTAAACAGCTGCCTAGTGTGTCTTGTCCAATTATGTTACTTGTATATTTACTATAATGCATATCTCAAAATAACACCTCAGAACTGAAACCATCTATTAGCCTCGTGAGACCAACAAGATCTCGCAAGCTTCAGTTTTATTTCACCGCAAGTCTGGGAAGCCTAGACATTCTTGCGAATGTGTCCGAGTAGCAACTGAATTTACCAGTCAGCTATATATACTGTATATATATTGATAGCTATACGGGCGTGATTTAGGTGTGCGGCGTGGTTTAGGTTTGCCGACAGCGAAAACAACCAGGAAGTCCTTCCAATCAACTGCCAAGTGTTTTTTGAAAGTGCCCGTCCTTTACAAACAGTTTTGATGGACTTGTGACTAACAATCCATCTGGAATCTCAGTTTAGCATTTAACTGTTATATTCTAAAATATTAAAACAAATGGATAAAACAATTTGCAGATGGAACAAGGTCCATAATGTCTTGCCTTCATGGAATGGAACTATATCTAACAATATAGAGTGTGTTAAAATTATATTTTAAATCTCAGTTAAAACGGAAACGTAGTTTATAGTGCTAAAGTATCTGGTTGTCTATTACTGTATACAATTGAAACAGAGGATGATTTGTGGAAGTTCCTAGATTGATGGATTTACAATTGTAGGAAACTATATTGTGATATATAACTGTAGGCTGCTTTGTAGAGTGAACTACACACCTCACCACCACATACGCACACACTCGCGCGCACACACACACACACACACACACACACACACACACACACACACACTGACAGACATACTCATACGGAGTCATATTCTCAACCTTCAGGAATGTGCTGAAGAGCAGGGATTTGTCGGGGTTGCTTATGTATTCTCAGAACAAACATCACAGCAAGCATTCAATCCCCTCTCCAACAAGGCACACAAAAACACACATCTCAGACGTGGACTGTGGACAGACACCAACCCGATATACACCCTGTTTTGTCTGTCTGAGGAACGGCCGAACGGCCAAATGTCTACAGTGCATCGCCGTGTGGGAGCCCATAATCTTGGTGGATCCAGGAAATGCATCTGATCTCCAGACAGAGATAAGGGGGAAGTCTCAGGGAAAGGGCGTTTAGTGGAGGACAGACAGCCCTATTGTCCTCCTCCAACACAGCCTTTGATCTCGGCCTAGCCTGATGAGCTCATTACGCTGAGATGCTGTTTAGTGGTTTGTCATCGATGTGCGGAACATTCCTGGGTCTAGGCCAAGAGTAGGCTGTAGAGGACTTTAGGATTAAAGGCCTAGTGTGCATAATATTGTTGTACTTTATTGTACTGTGCAGTATTTAAGGAGTATTTTACACATTTAAAAATGGTTCCCAATAGGAAATTCCAATCTTGCTATGCACAGTATGTCTCTATGCATTATACCTGAGCACAATTAGTGGTTTGCCTCTAATCCTGGTTAAGATAAGCAACCTGTGTGTGTATGTGTGTGTGTGCGTGTGTGTGTGTGTGTGTGTGTGTGTGTGTGTGTGTGTGTGTGGACCTGTTTTCTCAATTCTGGCCCAATGACACAAATACATGCTACCCCTTGGAATAACATTGTATTTTGGCAGCTCCTTCTGGTCAGAAGTTGCAACTGCAGGCATAAAATGGCAGTATCTCCATATCATTTCTACTGACATTGCAGATCCAGATACATTTGACAACTGACTGCAATTAGAAGTTAATATTCTAAATGTATTCCATATAGACCTTTGATTTTTGATTTTTTCTAAAGATGCATTTATTGTCACATTAGTGAAATTCATCCTCTGCATTTAACCCATTCCCATACCCATACCCGGGGACCAACTCCAGATTGGAGCCAGTGTCACTGGTCACATGACACTGACTGGAAAGAAACCGTCGGACATCTGCTTGCATTCACATAACAACTGTGACACACAGGGCAATACAGTATTAGACTAACGAGCAAGTAAATAATCCCATACCCAATATGGGGGGTCGACACTCAGTGGGAGAAGGGGTTGTTTGTGTGTTTACCCTTCTGTAGCGATGGCGTTGCTGTTCACACTAACTTTGACTCATACTTTATAGACTCCATTAAGGAGTGAGCCGTCATGCTGCTGTGTCTTAAGAGTCTACATGGGAGGTTGTGGAGGGGGAGGGGGTCCGTGTTTGTCTGGAGTAACTCACGCAAGGGGTCCTGCTCACTTGCCTGAAGGGTCTCCCACTCACTCTGATGGAATTAGACGGCGGAGGGAGCCAGGAAAGAACGGGTTTCTCTGGGCCTGCTCCTGCTGTGTGTGTGTGTGTGTGTGTGTGTGTGTGTGTCTGTTCATTATATTTGAGTGATACTGTAGGTTATACAGTGTACAGTATGCTCAAACAGTTTGGGTGTGCGACCACGGCTTTGGCAACATAACTGAGTATTTGTATGCGCTGTTTCCTCGTGAGCCATGGCACATACTGTATGAATGTTTTGTCAGATTTTTCTTTTATTTCTTTTTTAGTATTTTTGTTTTAAAGGCAGAGTTAGTTATTCTTGAAAACAATTTTCCTCTGCGGCCTTCCACCACGGCTTGGTTTATGTGAGCGGTGTTCGCCACTTTGTGTATGCTTCTAATCACTAGGGATGGCACGATCCAGTTTGTTCAGTCCCGATACCGATACAGGTACCGGCGCTTTGGGTATCGTCCGATACCGAGTACCCATCCAATTCCAGTGTTAAATTAAGTTTAAAGTTAAGTGGCAAAGTAAATGACAGACAATCTCTACTTTAGGACTTAGATGCCTTTTATAAACCTGCTGCTGATAGTGGGGCCTGGGTAGGTTAGACATGGCTGATGCTTGACAGTTGACCTACGCGTGTACATTTATTTAATTGGAACAGCCCCATGGCTCGGTTACAACTGTCCAATTGTCACTGATACCGATCCAATTATTTAAGTCGGTATCGGACCGATTTCCGATCTCAGTATCGTATCGGTGCCATCCTTACTAATTCTGGAGTAGGGCTGTTTAGAAGTACCATATTATGTATTTAGCGCGCACAGAGCACAGCAAAATAGCGAAATGAGAGGAGATTTTTGGTGAATTTGAAAAAAAGCGTATTAGCAATTAGCTTGCAATAGCTGACCATACCTTCAGAGAGTCTGTCCTATCACAGCGCCACATTAACTGACTCACTGTAGCTGCTCACAATAGCCTCACTATTACCCTGCCGGTGAAGATGGACAGCCCATCTGGTTTTCATGAAGACGGGATCAGGGGTGAGTGACAACCCGCTGTGTCCCCTTTCATCCTGCCTGAACCTTCTGTCTTATATTCAGCATTGCGTTGCTGGCAGAGTGTCCGTCTGGCCAGACCTGGAGCTTGAAAGCCAGCATAACAAAAACAAAAGCATATAGGCCTCTCTTATGCAAACAGGAAGCACAGCCTCAGACACCGGTGTTTGGTGGAGAATTATGCCTTTTGTCAAACCCTCTACCCCATAGCCTCCATAGCTTGATATAAATCCACAGACTGACTTGTCAGAAATATAACTCTAGAAGCTGACCCCTGAAGTGTTTTCTAAACGTAACACCGGAACTCAAGTTAGTCAAAACAAGTTAGTACATTTAATTGTTTAATTTAGGATACATTCCTGTTACAGATTATGGATATACATCTTGTAAATTCACTAATTAATCTTACTATATTATTAGGATGAAAATAATATTTTGTGTCACGATACATGATAAACTGGAAGCCTTAAGACCTTAAGACCTTAACAAAAAAACACATACTTCTAACATTTATGGGAAACTGATCAAAGTCCGTGTTGAGGGGTGTAGGGTTATGTTTCAGAATACATTGAAATGTGCTTTAAATGAAAGAACAGTTGTGTTTTAGTGTCCACTTACACGTACCTCGTAACGCCAAAACTTGCACAAATGTCAGGTTCCGCATGTGACGCTGTTTTTAGTCATTGAAGCAATTCTACAATCTCTTTCAAAATGTTTGCATTTAAAATAAAAAAATAAAACACAATTTGTAAGTAAAGGAGTTACGAACGTGAGCAGAGCAGTGGACAACCTGCTGTTTTTCTCTGTGATTAATCCCCTGCCAAAACATCTGTTTGCTTTAAAGACACTCCTCTACGCCTCAATGAACATCTGCAAACACATCTGCCAAAACCTCAGTGCATGCTGAGTCTCGTCCTTTCGCCTGCCCATAGAGTGGCACACAAGACACAAAACATTTTAAACAAAGAGACAAATAGATAGGAAGGAAGGAAGGGAGGAAGGAAGGAAGGAAGGGAGGAAGGAAGGAAGGAAGGAAGGAAGGAAGGAAAAGAGTGAAAGAGAAAGTAGGCCAAAAATGTTTTGGAGGCTTTGGAGGCCAAAAAACATATTAAAGTGTCTCTTTCCTTGAAAGAAAAACATTTGAGGAATGTTCTAGTTTGTTATTTGAACAGAACAGGAAAGCCACATATACTCTGCTAGATTAATGGCACACATTCCATATTATACAGCTGATGAATATTCATTCCTTTTGATTAAAATAAATAAATACATCTCTTTTTCTTAGCCATGAAGGTGTCCATGGAGTCTCACACATGGTCCAGGGGTTGAACAGACACTGGCAGATGCATCGACCGATACCGAGCTCCTTGTCATAGCCACCTCATCAATGTACATTATCACTGATGGCAGAGGTAAATAAACATCTCCCTGTCAATCTCTGACCTCAAGGAATGCACCACGGGTTCCGCTAGCACGTCTTCGGTTTCGCATGATGTTTGGGCCGTACTCCGTACAGCCACATACGCGTGCGCTGCACGGTGTAATTCAGAGGGTGTGACCCAACATTCCTCCAGACTAACACCGGAGAGGCAGTCGTCCCCACTGCTGGGTCCGAGTTCTGCCGGGGACTTTAACCCCGTCGCCTCTCCCCCTTTGATGTGACTCAAACACCAGGCTGTCGATGAGAGCGGACGAACAAAAAGGAAATGAGAGAGCTTTGAGCAGACAGGCAGGCTTGTAGAGGGAAGGGAGAAAACACCGCCTTAACTATACCCTTCTGAAAGCCCCCCCCCCCATGATTAAAATAGAGAGAAGAGGGCCTCAAAAGAGGAGGGTTTGGATTTCTGCAGCTCTCTGATGCTGTGTCCAAGGAGTGTGTGTGTGTGTGTGTGTGTGTGTGTGCAGCGGTGCATGTCTGTGATTATGTGTGCGACAAAGCAGGTTTGAGCACTGTACTGAAATCCTGGTTCCAAGTTGAAATAGGAAGGTGTTTGTGCGCGTGTGTGCGTGTGTGTGTGTGTGTAAAAGTATATCTGTGTGTGTGTGTGTGTGTGTGTAAGTGGGTTTTGAGGGTAGAAAGTCTGTAAAGCCTCGAGGGGGATTTCCTCTGAAAGGGAAAGCTTTCCTCCTCCTCTTTGCCTTCTCTCTCTCCCTCCCTGTGTCCTTCCCTCTCTCTTAGCTTTCAGTGTGGCCAGAGGAGCTAGACATTCAACAGGCGCACACACACACACACAGAGGCGGTGAAGGATGGGAACTACTTTGCGGTTATCGGTTCTCCGAGATACGGACGTACCTTAATTAATCGACGACTGCTGCGCTCGTGCAAACATGGCAGCTTCTCAGCCCAAACGGCGGGGATCTGGAGGTCTGTTCGAAGACTGGCAGGAACAATAACGTGATCGTACTTTCTGCCGGCTGGCTAGAGACACAACTCCTGCAGAGATGGTAGCGTAACCACACTTTGTATGTTTTTGTTGGGGTGTTTGGCTTCCGTCTGCTGTGTGAATGTGTTCCACTGACCCAGTGACCAGTGAGTTTTGTTGTCGGTTGGGGTCTCTCTGACCTCTTCCAGCTACGCATGACCATAACTGTGTACATAAAAGTGTCTTTCTAGCAGTTTCTATACAAAAGCAGAACTGTAACTGGACAACATGCAGTCTTTAGAATTACTTAATGTACTGCAAGAATGAATGTTAGAAACCCACCTTAAAATTTATGAAGCATGAAGGTTCTTTGTTTTAGTGAAACAGTGGTCATGTGAAATGTGTTCATGTGTTAATATTGAACTACAGCATCTCCCAACCACCCTAATATTTTGTTTGTGGTATCAGTATGGAAAAGGTTATTGATACCTATGCAGTGTTATGTTGCTTCATTGTCCTCAACACAGTGTGTGCTAAACTCATGAATACAGCATTTGAGGATTCTCAGGAATCCCACACTGACAAAGAGAGAGGGGTGGGGTGGGGGAAACAATGGTGGAAAATATTATTATTTTTATTTTATAATATTTTGCCCTTGGGGAGGCA
>JAODOY010055849.1:0-17983 GCA_025399855.1 Forbesichthys papilliferus | reverse complement strand
ATGAAGTTCAGAGCACATTTTATGACCAATTCATCCAAAACTCCACGTAATCCCAAGGGGTTCACATACTTTTTCTTTTTTTTTTTTTTTATCTTTAAGTATCTTCTCCCTGTTTGCATCCCCAATTTTACTACAATACATGGACCACATGCGCAACTGATCCTGTGCATCTCGGTCCCATCACCCGGTGTTCCATATTTACATCATGATTGTCGATCTTCCTAATGTAAGGCTGTCCCATCATTTTTCTCCTTTTCTGCACACACTTCTTCCAATTACTTTCATTCTTGCGTTTCTTTCATCCTCCATCCTCAGCCCCATCATGGGAATCTTGATTAATAAAATTAAAATCAGTGTGTGTCTATTATACACTGTGACTACTGCTGTGAAATGTACGCTTACTGTAATTTAGCCATGCAACCAACTCATAACACTCATTATATTCAAAACAAAAAACTTTTGTAATATAAATTTAACTCATCAATACATTATTCAATCTATCTGCTTCCTCTTCACATTCCTCTCTCTCTACACTCTCCAGTGCTATCTCCTCGTCTTCTCTCTCTGAGCTGGGATCAGCTGGTTCCTCCCCCTTCTCGCTTTCACAGTCTGTGCTGTCGGTATCTGTGTCTATAACCGGTCTTACTTTTTTCGCCTCCTCATACGATACATTGACGATGGCACACATTTCATCTAAAGACATAGACATTGCTACTGTAAAACAAAAAACCTGTCATCAGTTTAGTTTCCCTCAACAGGTTAAAATAGCATAGTGTTAAGACACGACGTTGGTAATCTAACATCTGTAGGCTACTACAACACTGATGTTACGTTTGTTAGGCCTACATCTATGATAAAAATCTCATGGTTGATCAAGTGAAACGATTCGCTAAGTCATATAGCTTGCTATTTACTAAACTCAAAAAGCTAGCGGCTATAATTTGTTACATTTTGACGCTATTGACAGTAACTACAGTCTATTACTTTTGACGACGAAGTATGGATTGTTCGTCCATCCAGTACCTGGTACGACTGGATCGTACTATACAGTGAATAATCTGATTGTTTACTGTCACATATTACTGGTAGTCTCCACACCACAAACACAATGTTAACACCCAAGCTACATTTGATAAACAGTTAGCCTAACTCTATACTTTAACTGAGTTTGTAATTTAGGGCAAAATTGGAAACATTTAATTGAGCTATTAATGGAACCTCTTAATGGAATCGCTTGTCACGTCACTTTTGCTCTGCTGTTGTTTGCGTGCCAAGTTGGAGGCGGGGTTGAGTTTGGAGGTTTTGCCGGCAGTTTGAGGATCCAATGGAATTATGAGGTTTAGTCACAAGCTCTTTGTAATAGTTTTCATTGGCAAAATATTTTTGAAATCTACATAAAGACGTATAACCTGGCCAACAGCATTGATTCATGTAAAAAAAAAAAAAGACAAAAAATGGAGGTTCGAGGTTTCTGCCCGACAACGACGATTTGTTAAGTTGACTTATTTAACCAAGCGACAGGCAGTAGACTTACAAGCATCGTACAAGAAACGTAAAATAAACTTTTTTTCACGGATCGAAGAGAAGAACTATCACAGATGACACTCATTGGACATATGGATTCTATTCCTCAAATTTCTACCAGAATCAATCTGGGGACTAATAATCAGTGGACAACTAAACATTGGGACAGACTTCGTAACAGGCTGTGAATATCAGCGCAAGTCAGTGGACTGTTGTGAGTATGCCTACCATAGGCTGTCGCATCTTTGCTACAGTAGTGGGCTGGGTCTGCGGCATGTTCAGTGGTCTGTAGGCTACATCCAACCTGAGGAAGTCAAACACCTTTAGAGCATCAGGTCAGACTTGCTTGTTTGTTTGGTAAATTGCCAGTGCTGAAACCATCTTCTCCACACTGCATTGTTTACAAAGTCCATGCTACACAAACCCTAGCGTCACGGCTAACTGGAGGAGTCCGTTTTTATGCAGTGTAGCCAATAGTAGTAGTATGTAATCTCCAATCTATGGTCCGGTTCCAGGCCCCAAAAAAAGAATTTCGTTTTACCACCTCGGCTGGCCGACTGGCAATGCCACCATTACGAGGCATCGCTCATCAAAGTCTTGCCTTTTCTCCGTCTTGGTACCACAGTGGTGGAACGAGCTTTCAGCAACAGTCAGAACTGCAGAAACCCTACCTATCTTCCGAAAGAGACTCAAGACACATCTCTTAACAATCCACATTGGTACCTTGACAAGTGACCTCGCCACTTCTTAGCACTCCTAATGAAGTCCTGCACTTACTTCTCATGCTCTTATCTCACTATTTAATAAAACATTTTTTAAAAAGTAGCTAGGCCATTACCTGTTGCACTTTACTAGCTAGGCCATTACCTGTTGCACCTTGTTTGACTATGTGGTAATAGGTATAATGACATTATGCTGGATTTGTTCTATTTAAAATATTGTTTGCTCATAATTGCTGGTATACGACCTGTCCAACTACTGACAAATGTACTACATGTAAGTTGCTTTAGATAAAAGCATCTGCCAAATGCCGTAAATGTAAGTTTGTAAGTGGTCAATTGTATATTGTTTTGGACTATAAAAAACATGCTGCATCCAGGAGCAGTACAAGAATGACCACCCATATATCGATTCTAAGTTTGACTGTACTTGTTAGTTAGTGACAGACAGTGCCGTTCTTAGATTTAGCTAGGAGTCAGATAGGACTGAAGAAGCCAACCAACCTGGGTGACGTCACGTTCAACGGTAGAACAAGATAGCGCCACGCTTGTTTGAAAAATGTTATTTACATTAGTTATTTTTGTTCTGTTTCACGGACGGTGTTTACCCTATAATATTTTTTTATCGTGGGACTTGATCTTTTAAATAAGGCAAACTATGTTTAGTGTTTCCTTTCCACTTTAAGGTGGACAAATGGCTAAATGTTGATAATGAGATGGAGCTAGTGCTGGACGATATGGACAAAATTTATAGCACGATATACTTAATAATTTCGTTCGATACGGTATAATTCTGATATCGATATGAACAATAAAAGCCTCAGAATATTTGCTAAGAACATCCTCAACGGAGTACTTAAAAACTTCTGAAAAATGCATTTGCCAAGTCTATGAAACCTCCTATGAAACTATAATATTTTAGAAATTAAAAACATACAAACAGAATGTTATGACACTTGCTAAAAGGTGAACATTCACCTTTTAGCAAATGTCAGTAACATTCTGGTGTGCGTGTGACTAAGCACTGTGGTCCCATGAATTAGACGTTCCACAAAAGACATTAATTACAGACTGTGTAAAATGATTTGGCACCTGAAAACATCCCATACTGCCTTGCACTCACTGGCTGTAATGCGAGTCATCACGCAAGTAGTTTCTATTCTGTTCACCTTGAATACAGCTGGCAGGGCTACACTGACTTTATTCCCAAGGAGCACACATGCTCCCAAGTTAAAACATTTAGGAGCGCAGAAAAAAAAATTAATAAAATATGGGAGCAAAGTAAAAATTCTAACCAAGTATAACCGTTATGCAATTATTCACCTTTAGTATTTTTTTTTCATTGTATGTTGATCTCTATAGTATTATATCTCAATGGCTTGGTTTTTGACAAAGGAGAGAATATTAGGCCTACATTATCAGGTTTGACTTATTATAAAATATCTGCTGAAGTAGATTTGCTTGTGACATGGTCATATGGGTATATTGTATTATATTGTATTATATTTTTTCCAAACTTTTTACCCATTCATGTAAAAACGTCTCCATATTTAATGTGGAGGTATTCAAGGTAGAGAAGGACAATTAGCATAACTAGGCTAGAATATAGAAATTTGAGCAAAACTAATTTTGAATGGAAAATATCTTTAAAAGTTAAACTATACAGATCTATTCTTATAACTTCCTATTTAGATTAATAGCCATATGAATCAATGTATAATTTTACTGTACTATAGAGATCGTAATATTGTGACGGCATACAATGTAGCTTCACATGAGAGTATGGTAAACACAGGTCTTTACCGTAATTGCACAAACACGCAGCACAGTTTTAAAGCTGGCTGTCGGCGTGATCGCACATCCACCTCTAACCATATGAGCCCTGTACACGGGGATTTCATAACAATGCGCAACTGAGCCTCTTAGAGCTGCGAACACAGTGGCTAGAAATCACTCGCACAAAGTGGGCCGAAATATTTTTTAATGTTTGCACACCAAGATTTTTAGTGGCATTTGCGAGTGAAATGGTTGCAATGTAAGAACCCTGCGATCTGACTGCTGCGCCCCTCATTCAGTGACAAATGTATAGCTTATCGAAATACCGGAAATTAGTTTAAACCGTTATCGAAAAAAGTTTATATCGCGATAGATATTGTTATTGAATTATTGTCCAGCCCTAGATGGAGCTGCAGTTTCATGACAGTATATCAAATGTCGCGACAAATGTGTCTCACAAATCATCAAGCTATCGTAGCTCAGGGAGTGGGAGATCCTCTGCTTCATCCACACAAATTTAAGCAAAGGCAGAGAAAGCGGCACTACAAGCCCGTGCTGCTGCGTTATGTAAAACATGTTTTAGAGGAAAAGGCTCCAACAGCTAAGGAGTAGATGTTACAGCCAGGACAGTAACATCTACAGTTTATTAAATAAACAAAATCAAGCTCTTGGTGCAGCAGCATGGTTCTAGTTCTCTACCAGCAAGAGAAATTTCAGTTTTCTATGGAGATGCCCTGTCATATAGAGCATTAATAAGAGTGTTTCACCACTGTGTGGGAGAAAAGACAATAAACAAAAGATATTGGCTATACTTCCTCTAGCAATATACAAGAGGGTAACTTAAAAACTTAAGAGAGGCTATGCAAGGGCAAGATATCTGCTGCATATGTGGAAAGGGTGCTTGGATGGCCTTTGGTAAAGGCTGAGGATGTCAAAAGCCTGCAAGCTTATTCACTCACACTACGTGAGTGCTGCAATGCAATGGAAGAGTTTGAATACATCAAGGAGCTTGATGTGCTAGTCAATATGCAAACTGTAATTCAGAAACTCCCTTACAAGCTAAGAAAAGCATGGCGAACAAGAGCCAGTGAGTTGTTGGAATGTTATGACGTAGAGCTTGTGAAAATAGCCTCTGATCCAATATTTGGAGATATACAAGATAATACCTATGGAAAAATTGGGAAAAGGTGGAAACATGATTAAGTCACCAATAGGGACAAAGTTCGAATGGAATTGTTTTTTCCACAAATGTAAGAGCTGATCATAGCTCAGCCGAAAACATTGCAGTCAATAGTAGAAACAAATCGTACAGTCAAAAAGAACCATAAAGTCACAGATGTGTGTGTTCTGCTCTCATAAACATGGGTTGGAGAAATGCCATCTACTGGAGAAAAGAACATTTAGACAAAGATTAACTTTCTAAAGGAGAAAGTCATCTGTTTTTGCTGCTTGTGCATTTGGTACATAAGTAGACTGTGATATGCGCATGAACTGTAGGATTTGCAGCCAGAAACATCCTACTGTTCTTCACATCCATAAGACAGAAAACGGCATTGCACGAAGGTTCAGTGGACAATACACTTGTCTCTACTTGTTGAGCCGGTACTAATGACGGTGTTCTTTCCATCCTCCCAGTACATGTAAAGTCCTCTTAAGGTGAAAAAAATCATCAACACATATGCCTTTTTGGATGCAGGAAGCACATCAACATTCTGCTCTGAAAGGATGGTGAGGAAGTTTAACATGAATGGAATATCATTGGGATGTTCTCAGACTGGAATAAGCTAAAATGCTCTGTTGCATGGTTCTTGAGGGTGAAGGAAGCATTTATTGGAAAGTGCCTATTGAGATGCTCAAGCCACATTTGAGCAGGAAATTAACAGATTCAAAAGTATGCTAAGGAGAGGACTGTTGTTGTCATTGTAATGATTCCCTTCAGTCAATGGGAAAGGTTCAGCAATAAAATTTAAGAATTCCAGCTCGGTCTGAGGTAAAAAGGAACAGCACAATCTATAAGTTTGATCCGATTCTGCAGGATGGATTGATTAGAGTTGGGGTTGTTTGAGTAAAGCAGCAATTCCTTTAAGCACAAAACACTTTGTGTTGTTGCTAGCAGCTTGTTGCTAGCAGCTAGCCACCTATCTATCATAGCCCTGTAGCAGCAAGAACGGCTGTGGTTTCGTGTTATGTAACCCTTCATTAATACGTGCTTATGGGTACATCATAGCTGTTTAGAGGGCAGAGATGGCTGCGATGTTGTGCTATGATATAATTTAACCTTCATTCATTAAATAATGTGCTTAGTAGATACATGGCTGGCAAAAACCCATAAAACTGTTGACTTGTTCAATTTAAAGCAACAGTCACTGAAATCAGACCGTTATCTAAAGAGTTGTCGTATGATGTGCTATTCCCCATAAACTATGTGGTATTTTCACCTAAGCTTGTCAACTTAGTCAACAAGTGAAAAGGAGCATGAAATTACTCATTTAAGGTGGTTTGTCTGTAGACGTAGTCAGGTTTCGCATAGGTAATCTGACAATGGCACAAATTTCTCTAGAGTGGAGAGGGAGTTGAGAAGAGGCTCTTGCTGGGTTATACCACAGTAACATCGAGAAAGCTTTTCGACATTAGGGGATCGAATGGAGCTTCAACCCACCAGCAGCATCTTACCATGGAGGTGTGTGGCAGCGTATAATCAGGATGATGAGAAAGATACTCACCTTAGTTCTACAGCAGCAGATATTGGATGATGATGGCTTTAACACAGTTTTGTGTAAAGTAAAAACCATTCTGAATGACCGTCCCATTACTAAGCTATCTGATTATTCTAATGATGTGTAAGCTTTGACTAGTCATCTACTGACATCTACTGGCAAAACCAGTGTTGCCTCCAGGACTTTTTGAAGAATTATTGTTATGCTAAGAGACGTTGGAAGCAATTGCAGTACATCTCTGAATTGTTCTGGAAAAGATGGGTGAGGAAGTACTTGCCTTTGTTACAGGAGCGTCATAAGTGGAATAAGGAAAGCTGAAATCTTGTGGAAGGGGACATAGTCTTTATAGCTGACTCATCAGCTCCACGTAGTTTTTGGCTGCTGGGCAAAGTAGAAGAGGATTCGTAAGGTCTGCATGGACCAAGCCAAAGACTAGTATGTTGGAAAGGCCTATCACGAAATTATGTCTTTTGCAAGAGGCTTAGTAGTCTTCATTGGGACACTGGTAACTACTCTGTACTGATGATGATCCTGTCAAGGTGGTTTCTAGTTCCGTGAAAGTTTTTCCTGGATTTATCCTGAACTGTCAAACACGGATTGTAAACTGACTATTTTAATTAACTTTGTACTAGTTGTTTTGATGTGTAATTATATGTGATTTAGAATTGTTATGTCTCTGGACATTGAACAATTAGGTGTGTTACAGCCGTTATGGCGTATGGTCTTGTTTTCTAGTTTTCTTTGTTTTGGTCACTGGGTGGTGTATGGGTGATACAACTGCATTTAGGTGAGCTCAGCAGAGGAGTGTGGATTAGCCAGGATGAGGACACAGTTTTTGACCATCGTCATCATAAGACTAGCGAGAAGTTACAGCTATTATTTTAACGTATGTCAATAAAAATGATTT
Source organism: Forbesichthys papilliferus (assembly GCA_025399855.1). NCBI lineage: Eukaryota > Metazoa > Chordata > Actinopteri > Percopsiformes > Amblyopsidae > Forbesichthys > Forbesichthys papilliferus. The sequence continues at coordinate 10,340 of JAODOY010055849.1, read as the reverse complement.
TAAATGCAAGAAGATGTCTGAGCTAGTGACTGCATCAATTACGCCTTTCACCTGGACAATCAGTGACCTGAGTAGCAGTTGCAAACAATATACACCAATCAGCCATAAAATGATGACAGGTAAGTGAATAACGCTGATTAACCTGTTATCATTGCATTTATCAGTGGGTGCGATATAAATATTAAGCATCAACTGAATATTTTGTCTTTGAATTTCATGTTACAAGCAGGAAAAATTAACAAGCTCCAAAACTTCAGCTCTTGTGGAGTGTTCCCGGTCTGCAGTGGTTAAGAAGAGAATAAGAGGTGAACCGGTGATTGCGCCAAAGCTCACTGATGCACGCATGCATTTATTCATACAACAGATGAAGCACAAATTGCTGAAAAACATAATACCGGTTCTGATAGAAAGGTGTCACAACAACACACAGTGTATCACCCTGCTGCGTATGGGACTGTGTTTACAGCCAGACCGGTCAGTGTATATGCTAACCCATTTTGACTACCAAGGTGTAATGTGATCGGTGTAAGGAGTAGGAGGTTTAGAGCAATGAAGCAAATAATAATAATATGCTATGCCTAATAGTAATAATATGTATGTTATTGTTACTTTACTGAAAATAGATTAAATATAGTATATGTTTATACATATTGTAATATTTTATATGTTCTTCACTTTCATTGTTACCTGTGACCACACACGGTGTTATTGATGGTCCACTTAGTACCTTTTTAGGACACAGCGTCTGCTCCACTGTTACCAAACAGTGCCAACATCACCACACACACCTCTCCAATGCTGCAAGTAGATACATAACTTATATATGTGTTTAAAAAAAAAAGTTAACATAATAGATTAGGCAGAAACATTACCTGGCATGTTTAAAAATGTGCAGTGTCCACATTGGATTTCTCCGTTTAATAGTTCTTGACGCAATCTCTCGTATTTACATAATCTGCATCGTACATTAGCACACTTTTGATCTTTCCAGAGTCCAGACCAAAAGTTATTGTACAGCATCTAAGATCAGATAAGGACGGAATGATTCCTAGGTGTGTTTTAAACAATCTATTTAATAATATTAAGATTACTGACTTCGGGCAGGTCTGAACAGAAATTAAAAGTTGCCTGTATGACAGCTGGGTCCTTACGAGATCAGGTAGGCTACATACAGTAACTAAGGGCCAGCATTTCATGTTTGCAGGTGCATTATTGCTATTTTACCTCATCGGAAAAACCCTGACATTTTCTCTCAGTGTAGGCCTCTACACATTGCTAGCAAAGCATTTTTTTTTCAACAAAAAATATATGCACATCTAATTAGTTAGCTAGCTATGAATTTCCTGTTTTTCAAAAATGTTAAATAATGTAATGTTACTGTTTTGATTAAAACAGTATACAGAATGGATGCAATACAGTACTACATAGATTAAAGTGTAGTTAACATGTTAACAGGAATTGTTTTCCAATGTATATAATGTGTTTCAACAAAAATCACAGAATTTGCTTTACACAGTATTTAAAAGCTAATGACCACCAAAATCAATTATATTACTTACAGCTTTCATAGAAATGCAGTTTCAGTCTATGGATTGGAGCCCATAAATCCAGAAACCTGAAACATGTATTGCAGTTACTCAACTGCTCAGCTATCTGAAATGTTACTGTCTTCTTTTATGGAGTTTCACGCTATTTGTGCGTTACTGCCACCTACTGTGTAGAATGGCGAGCATATGCCACAAATTCGCTTTTTAACAAGGTTGGTCAGTCAGTAAGCGAGTCAGAAACTGGGTAAGCAACATCTGCTCATGAAAACCGTTAAGGCATTTTATTCTGACTCTTTCTAGACATTCCTCAGCCAAGGAGAGTCCAAGTCTGCCCGCTGTGATGATCTGGAGTCCTTGAAGGTGAGAAAATGTGCTTCAGCCAAGGTGGAGAACCCACGTGGCTCTGTTGAAATCAATGAGAACAAACCTGTCACCAACCGCAAGAAGGACTCTCCTGAGAAGATGGAAGCTGATCAGATCACTCAGATTCAGCCCCAGAAGCTAACGCTGACCCTCAGAACTGGTAACTAGTCTGTAGTTTGACCTGGTCACTCCTACCATCTTAGCAGAAATCTCAAACGTCTCAAAAAAGTGAATCTCCCTTTAATTTCTTCATCACAAAGTTCCTGGCTCAGGTTTCTGCCTCAATTGTAATTTTAGATCTAGAGGGGTTACAGAGGCCATTTTGGTATTAAAATCTGGGTAACACCTGTAAGATGTCTCTTGGAGTGATCCAATTTAGATGTTACTGGTCCAGAGTACATGAAGCTATAACAGAATAATTATACGGTTTTAAATTTCCACCTAACAGATAATTTATAAATAATTAATTGGAATTGACCTTTCGCCAAACCCTGCTCACCTTAGTTACTGTTGCTACGTTTGTCAAACAATACAGTTTTCAGCCTTTACTGAATGCTAAATCGAAGCATGGAGGGGGAATACATTTTATTACCAAGCAGTCTGTATAGCAGATTTTTGGAGAAATTCAATATACTCAATATCATGTCAAATGGTCTGCAATATGCAGTAATTGACGCTCATTTTATAATGGTTTGCAGCACAGCATTGTGGACCGGTCATGTTATAAGTGTTTATATAGCCTACTGTAGCGATATATTTTATCAGTCAAAATCAACTTCAACTAAATTCACCTGTTACAGACCAGTACTATCAATATTTCAGTTTGGTTTTCAATTTAATTGTTCACATTATAGGTGGAGAAAGTTTTGACGGGATTTATCTTTGTCTCATTTTTCAGCATGGAGGACGGCTAACTGCTAGCTACCGCCAGCAAATACTACTAGTTTCTTGTAAAAAATTACGTTTTTTGTTATATTGTTGAACATAGGTTTGATCCCGAGTATTTTTGTTACACTAATTATATAGAAATTTCAATAAGGAAATTATTGCATAAATAACAGTTCCTTCAGGGAGCAGAATAGTTAGCAGTGTGGAGCTGGGGTGCAGGTGCAGAGAGACTGCTGCTGTGAGATGCCGGTCCTGGTGTACCACTGCCCTGCATCTTGAGACGTCTCCCTGTTCCAATACACCTTATTCAAATTAATTGGTTGTGTATTGACACAACCAATTAATTTGAAAAAGCCTGAAAACGACTGGGTAGCTGATCCCCAGATCCACTGCAGTATAGCACAGTATACAATCAACTTAGCTAGCAGCAGCTTCACCTCCAATGCTTACAGCGATAGGTGTTCATATTCATCTTTCTTGGTGTCTCCTCCAGCAAGGAATGATTTCATATGAGGCCCATTCAGGGTGGAGTAAAGTCCTCTTACTCCACCTTTTAGTATAATTTTTTAGTTATATGAGATATAATTTAGTCATATTTTGTAGTGTGGACTACTACAACAGTGTATGTTACATGTTCATTGTATTACAGGACAATTTATTGTAGTGTACTTTTGCCATGGCATGTGCGAAAAGACTAAATATGTAAATGTTTATGAATGTAGCTGCATATAGTTATAGCTACCAAGTATCTAGCAATTTTCACTAACATATTCTACTACTGACGCTTTAAGGAACATTTCTAGTGGTCCCTTTTGATTATGCCAGTGATTTACAGTATCATGTCAGTAACAATGTGTGAAAGGTACTATAAGCAATATGATATTTGTCATTCTAAAAGGAGCTAATGATTGATGTAAGATTACTTAAATATAACATATAGCAATATCATTGTAAATAGTTGAAGTTTATATACCGTAAAGTTTGTAAACACATGATTAGGAGGAGAGGCTTTTTTGTCCCAAGCCCGCTGACTCTGTTTGGGCTAGATAGCTGGCTATCCGGCCCTCAACGGGCGGGAAAACCGTGTAGCCTAGCTTACGAGCCTGGTCCATCCTAGTCAAACCATCAAAACCCCAGACCGGTGCACGGGTGGAAAAGAGGGTATGTCCACCCTTTTTTGATCTACCCGTGGACCTCAAGAAAGAGCGGGATGAGGGGAGGGAGTTCTCTGTCCAGGAGTCAACCCTCAGCAATGGGCAGAGGAGGAATGGAGAGGCCCAGATTAGCCGCAGCACGCTAGGCTACTTCAAGCAACTCCGTGCTGATATGCTTAGCCGCATATGAAGTCGCCTGGCTAGCACAGCAGTTCTGGCCTCAATAAGACAACTGCCTTATACATGCAATTATAGAAAGGCTCTACATAATTGTCTAACTGTGGCAAGCCAGTAGTGATGCCCAATAAGTTACTTAAATCTCACTCTTTAGAAGCCCTGGCAACGTACACTAGAGCCCATTTTGTCTTGTTCAGACTAGATTATACATTTCTGTGTTTAGTGTGAGTGGCACGCGCCATAAATCTCTTTCAATTTGTGGAAAAGGCCTTGCGCGTTGGCCTCTTTTGGTCCCTGCGCACGATGGCGTGCACCTCTGAAATGTTCTAAACTGGCGCACGCCGTCACTGGTAGTCTTCTCCATATAATAAAATGCCTTTAGCCTGCAGAATATCCGGAAAGAATAGATCGAGACAGAGCCATGATTAAAGATAATGGTAAAGGTACTTTTATTGTCACACAACCTATCCCTCAAGACAGCTGTGGGCAGCTGCTGGGCAACTCCTGATTTAAACCAGCGTCACTGGTCAAATGACACTGACTGGAGAGTGAACCTGACATGTTTTTTATAGTGGGGGAAACCGGAGCACCTGGAGGAAATCCACACAGGCGGTAAAAGAACATGCAAACTCACAGAAAGGCCGGGACGACCAGGGCTCTAACCCGGGACCTTCTTGCTGTGAGGCCACAGTGCAGTCCACTGGGCCACCGTGTTGCAAACCATATTTGTGAATATGAAATAAAGAATATAGGCAATAACTAGTTGACATGCTTTACTGTGCTGCTGGTCTTATAGCCTTAGCTTATCAGTTGTAGCTGTTCGAGCCACTCTCACAGTAGTCACTTTTATTTTTAAATATGTCCCTACACTGTTGTAATGTCTATCAGTAGCTGTGTGCAGTTCAGATCATAGACTTCTAGCTCTTGCTAGATAACATTGATCATGTCGTTGATTACCGAAAACGTCTGCACCACCTCAATAAATCAGGTTTTGTGTTTCCATTTAATAAAAGGTCAATTAAAATGTTGCTGCTGCTTTAGTAGCTTGCCGTATATCCGTGTTGCGTAATGTCGAAGTGACAATTAAATCCAGTCAGTGGTAGTAGTAGTAGTGCACTTCACATTTTGGTATCACCTCAGCTCGCTTGAAACATCGACAGAGCAGGTACTTAAAATTGTACCTGATTCCAGGTACAGCAAAAAGGCAAGTAGTCATATGTCACAATCCCAGCGATTAGTACAACACAATTAACACATGCTTTTTAATATAGGCAGCCCAATATGAAAATTAATTGTCTTTTTTACACTTTAGTGTATAGTTAGGCACTCTTGATGCCAAATTGTAATCCAAAATGTGTCCCTTTTAAATGAGAGTGCTCCTGAATGCCAGTTGGCTGGTATTACTCCAAACCTCCCTCAACAGCTCTTCTGTCCTTAAATCTGTAGGTTTCCTCCAGTTTGCTTTGTTTCCACAGGCGAGCCACAGACATTTTCCCTGAAGTTTAAGCGTGCAGAGGACTACCCCATCGACTTATACTACCTCATGGACCTGTCCTACTCTATGGAAGATGATCTGACCAACGTTAAGAACCTGGGCACAGAGCTAATAAAAGAAATGCAGAAAATCACCTCGGACTTCCAGATCGGTAAGAACGACTTAATGCAACTAGTGAATACAATTATTTGATTAAATGTGTTTGTCTATAAATCTATTTACATTATATATAAGCCTAAAGCTGTTCAATTTGTGTTGAAGCAGTAGCGAACCGTGACTATTTAACCTTGGCCTTCTGACCCTTGTTCCCTCGTCGGGGGGAAACATCACATCATTAAAGCTCAGCGCAATACCGCCGTTGCGTGCTGCAAGCCATATGAATAATTGGGTTTCAGAGCACAGCAGTGCCGCTGTCACTTTCTGTATGAAAGGGCCTTTAGTCAATTTATCAGTGTTCCCATATATACCATTATAGCAAACCATACACAGTGGCAACTGATTATTATATAATCATTTTGCATGGCGGCCTATCAGGTTTTTCCCTCACTTACATTTTGATGATCGCATTACTTGAAAACCATTTAAGTCCACAGTCCACTGAAAAGTACTGTAGGCTACCAGTACACTTTTATCTCCTCTTGTGGGTCAATTCACAACTGAACTTTTAATCTTTGAATAGGCTATTTTGTTTTCCTCACCAAATTAAGGAATAACCTAGAAGCTATTGCCTAGGTCTTTCTTTCCCTATTGAAACTCCCAACTTTTCATAAAAAAGTTAACATCGAAAATAACATAATAAAGCTAATAAATCTGAAACATCCTCCTCATAGCAGCAACTGAGCGCCGAGCCGAAAACGTTAGCTAGGTAACCTAGATTATCACATGATGCTGTGCCCCACAGCAGGCAGAACTTGTCATAAAGTTAGCCAAAACAAAGCCCATCCATTTAGAGGGACAATATGATTGGTCAATTTTACATTCACGTAATTTAAAATATGTTTCTCATTACGATGCCCTCTGTAAAAGTATAGAGGGCATCCCCAGTCACAGAGCTGCATAAGCGCACCAGACGAGACAGTGCGTTTCATTTAACCCTTCACATTCCAACACAAACTGAATAAACCGGTTTGAAGAGAACATTTCGTCTGAAATATTGTATTTAGATTAGTGTCTTTCAACGTGGGCGGTACCGCCCCCCCTGGGGGCATTCAGAGGATGGAGGGGGTCGCTAAAATCAATATTTAGAAAAAGGGGGGCACTGAGCATCTCTTGGGGAGTTTGTTTTTTTGGCGAGTTTACACCAAATATTCATAACAATACAAGATTAAACTATAAACTAGGTTTGCAACTAGGATCGGACTGGCTGGGAGAATCGGTGGATTTCCCAAACTGCCGGTCAATGTTACAACCGCTTAGTAGCCTATAGGCCCACCGTGCAAAAAATAAAGAAAAAGAAAAGATAAAAATGCAGTTTAATCTGCAGTTCTCGCTTTGAGCATGGCCTGAATGCAATGTAACAATTTTACTGGTCCGATCCAAAATCCAAAAAAGGGGGAGGTTTGCCGAATCCCTGTCAATACCTGAACAATGCAATTTACAGAGCGGTAGCGGAACTACAAATGTGCAACCGATGAATATTTAGCGCTTTTACATTTTCGTTTCTTCTTCAAATAAAAATATAAGATGAGAAACGGCAGGTGAGGGGAAAACATGAGTAGAAACAAGCACTCCAAGGCAGCTAATTGTCAAAGTAAAAAAAAATAGAACACATTTAGACCACCGTCAATGCCAAGTTAGGGAGACTGTAATCAACTTGCATGAGGCAGTAGCCTACTGGGCAGGGTAGTAGAACTGCCGAGATGTCAGGTCAGCATTCTTAACATTTAGAAAATTAAGGGAGACAGTAATCAGCCCACACTGTCGGCTCACTCAGCTGCACAAATCGCCCAATCTCTGACAAGCTGTCGTTCAGATCAATTGTATTGCTCGCGGGAGGCGTGTTGCATATTTCCAGTGTCAACGAGGAAGTGGATGACCCCAAATGTGGGCTGCATTCCGTAAAAAAAAAAAAGTTTACGATGAAAAGTTTTGTTTATTGTTCGTTTTTTTAGGTTTTTTAGGATCATGTCATAGGCCTACATAGGCTAATGTACATCATTGGTTGACTATTCTTCGTCCATCGTTATGCCTGTATCACTCACTCACCCGTGGTCCTACTCACAACGATCTCTGAAAACCACCTTCCACGCATTCATTTTAAGAATTCTATGAATATGTATGCCAGAGACGCATCGTAAATAATAGGAAAACCAGGGACAATGATACGTTCTTAATCCATATAGTGTGATTTTGTCGCGTGAGTTTGGTTGTCGCCGAACTCAGTCACTGGCCTTGCTCACTGTAAATAAGAACTGCAAAATGTCAGGCCTAGCTGAAAGCACCCGCTGTGCCACCGCTGTAACGTTTCTCTGTGCGTTATAAATCGGACTTGTCGTGAACTTTACATATTAATGAATCATTAAAACAGATTTAATAAATCTATGAATTAAGGAAAATGTGAAAGCAGGATATTATGTCTAGAATGGCACAAAACTTGTCTATCAAACACCATTCAAAAAAGTGCAAAAGTTGTATGTATAGGCCTAGGTATACTGTTCATCATACTTTTGTTGATTTTTTTTTTTTTTTTTTTTGACTTTTTGCAACACATCAGAAAAATGGTATCAATCAGTATCAATTGAATATCTTTGTTATAGAGTTATGGCTTTGTACCTTCTCCAACAGATTCACATGTGTTTGTGTGAATAATACTCATTAAAATTAAGGGACTACTTTTTTGATGGGGGGGGGGGGGGGGCGCGGTAAGGGACCGGGATAATGGATAAGAGGGCGCTAACCCAAAAATGGTTGAGAAACCACTGCCCTAAACGATCAGGCACCAGCCTATATACAATTTTAATTGTATATAGGCTGCGGGCGGGGGCAGTCGTTTCCAAGAATGTTACATTCACTCATCTAAAAATTTTTAAACATAATAGGCTACATCTTAAATGTGGACTAAGTAGAATTTTGATCATATTGGGATTACTGTATATTGGATATTTTATAATCCATTGCCCTATATGCTCCTGTTAATATAACTACTAGCACAATGTATTTTCCCGATAAATGCTATAACATCAATTCAGTTTCAGATTAATATGTAATGGAGAATGTCAAGCTATGTAATAGCTTGCTGCTATAACATTTTGCTTGCCAAGATAAATGTTATACACCGATCAGCCATAACATTATGACCACCTGCCTAATATTGTGTATGTCCCCTTTTTGCTGCCAAAACAGCCCTGACCTGTTGAGGCATGGACTTCACTAGACCTCTGAAAGTGTGTTGTGGTATCTGGCACAAAGACTTTAGCAGCAGATCTTTTAAGTCCTGTACAGATCTGCTGATTCTTTTTGTCAAAGGTGCTTAGGCAGATTCTCTGCGGCCATGCAGTGTCGCACGGTGCTCAGACTGAAGATGACGTTTCAACATGTAATTATTATTGAATGCTAGAGGCTCCTATGTATTAATTTCCATTCACTGTAAGTAAGTGTTTAACCCTGACTTACTTGCTGTGTCAGATGCAAAACTATGTCATTCTCAAAGTTTTTATATTCTGTGCAATGTTTTGAGTTTAAAGCATTACCATTTTAGGTTTCTAAATTATTAATAATGTAATGTTTAAGTAAAGTATTATATGCTTATGAATATCATCAATTTGGCACCCTATATGACAAAAATGTGAATATAAGTTTTAAGATTTATCTGTGCATGTTTGTGCATGCAAATTAATAAACTGTTTTAGAGAAATAACAAGTTTAAATGTACATGTTAAGCCTTTGAGCAACGAACAGGAGGACAATGATGTAATCTTTTGACATAAACTAAACCTTAATAATAGTAACATATAGATGCACAAATGTTTGTTTTGTGTGCTCAAATGTGCACAAGCGAATCGGAATGTGTTAACGTTCTTGTCATGTCATATGATCATATTATCTGGCTAAGTTTGATTCAAAATATAAATTTACAAACAATTTTCATTCATCCTTTTGTCAGTGATGCAGGACATAATTCTAAAGTGAGGGGGACAAAAGTGTGAGGACATTTTTTTCTTTATAAATGTTTGTTAATACTTTAAATGTAATAATGGGAAAAACCAAATGACGACGGCGGAGTGTAATCTGTTTAATTTGGAATTTGAACCCTGGTCCCCCGCTCAAAAGGTAAACGCACTACAAGGTTCACCACCAGACAATATTGTAAATTCACAGACCATAGCATCCTTAAAGTAGCATATTCGAGAGTGGAATTTTGCAATTTATGGCTGACAATACACAACATTAAATATCTTACTATTTATAAAAGAAGCAAACCGCTCTGAAATAGGCCCCTTCCAAGAATGATTAATGTAAAAAAATATGCGCAGGGAAATTGTAAAACATTTAGGGAAAATGCATTTTTTAATCACAATTTATATTGTAACATGTTTTTTGTTAAATTACAATAAAATTACTAATATATACAACCATTTGTTCATTTTTGGCTGCTGTAAACACATAAAATAATTGTTTAAGGTACAGTTGCAAGAAAAAATATGTGAACCCCTTGGGATTACGTGGAGTTTTGCATGAATTGGTCATAAAATGTGCTCTGAACTTCATCTAAGTCAC
>JAODOY010055838.1:0-17985 GCA_025399855.1 Forbesichthys papilliferus | reverse complement strand
ATATATACACATATACACATACATATATATACACATATACACATACATATATATACACATATACACATACATACATACACATACACATACATACATACATACACACACACACATATACACACACACAAATTAAAATGTTAAATTGCAATACGAGGTAGAGAAGAATTACTTAGATTGCAGGCCTGTGCAAAACACTGAAGTTTAATACATCCAATGAAGTCGGTATAGCAGAGCCCATATTCACTAACTTTTCAAATTCAGAAGCCAAACCAACTTTTATAAAAGACCTTCACGCTGTAGCACCATAACTCTCAAAATAAAATGACTCAACAAATAACATGAAGCAGAGGTGGCTAAACATAATCTTTAACATAACACCAGATACAAAATAAACAAGCATATCACATATAAAAACAATACTTTTCCTAAAAAGGGCCAGCCCCTGGTGGCAAAAGTAACAAAAAACGGTCTGTCAGCTCAATCTGTTCAGCCTACTCCTTATGCTTGCACGCGTTACCACGGCAACCGATACAATAAGGCTAACAGCACTGTTGGTGGTGGTCTGGAGGAAGGAAGCAGTGTGATACATGAAGAGGAGTGTGTGAAAAGCTGGAGAGCTGTGAGGACGAGCTAGGATAGAGTAGGGGCTGGAAACACACAGGAAAGTGGATGAGATGATAAGACTAAGAGTACAAATGACGAGAGAGAGAGCATAAATGGAGAGAGAAAGAAGAGTGGAAATGAAAGACGATGGGGAGAGACATGGTTCAATGTTTACAACCCCCTATGAACCAGTTCTTTAATAGCAAAACAGAAAAGTGTAGCAATATAAACACACATCTTTCATTAAAACACTTTAAATTAAAACTGTTCTCCCCACTGAACCCAAAAGTCCTTGTACTAGTCATGAGGGGGCCTGGCCCTGATTTTGACAATCACTTAAACCTCCAAAGACGTATGAATTAAGGCTCTCTCTCTCTCTCTCTCTCTCTCTCTCTCTCTCTCTCTCTCTCTCTCTCTCTCTCTCTCTCTCTCTCTCTCTCTCTGGGACTTGTCGAGGATGAAAGAAAGAAAAAAATGAATGGACAGACTAGAATTGATAAGTGATATTGAAGTTCAGAGTCATTGTCAGTGTCGACAGAATTGTATAACATTGTTATGCCTAAAGGATATTCTTGGTTATTCTTTCATGGCGGCTTTTCACCAAATAAAATGTGAAAGAATTCCGTCTATGATAATGTCATGCCATATGATATTCCTGTTGTTTTTTGCTGAACGTTTGTAGGATGGTACAAACAACCAGGAAGTGGGCAATATTTTGTGTCAGAGTTTGGTGCACTGAATGTTGCACAAGAGGTGGCTATCGTGTTCAGAAATCATTTTAAATGCACGATGGGTTGCTACTGTATGACCACCAATCAAAGCAAAACCCCTACATGCAACAATACACTAATCATGACCTGACATTGGAAAGCTATCAAACCGTATGTGATATGGAGCAGAGGCAAAAAGCTGGAGCTGAGTTTAAGGCCAGGTTCAAACAAGTGGCTAAATGGCACCGAGATAGCTGTCAGTGTGCAGCATTTTGTTGTTTGAAGTGGTCAACAGTAAAGAAGAAATACAAAGACCGATTGAGCCTTTAGACTGTGAATAATACTGTGAATAATACTGTGAATTAGATGTCTAGGAATGAGCGGAATCTAGCCTCTACCGGTAATGCACAGGCTTTTGGTACTGACATTTGCTATTGGCTAATTTGAAATGCCTAATGCTCTAATTGAGCTGTCACATGAGAAAGTAGTTTGGGTATTGTAAAAATGCATGCCAACCGAAGCAATTCCTTTCCTATAGGCCTATTGGTTTTTATGTATGCAATGTGATGCAAAGAAAGCTGTTTCAACTATGTCCAAAAGTGCTGTAACCCTCTGCGTATTTCAATATTCATAATAACTTGGATGAGGAGTTTGATCAAAATTTGGGAAGAGAAGTGGGTCAGACAGCTATACTAGCAGGCAACCACTATCCAGTCAATCAGTAAGCCTGCAAACTAGAGAGCTAGCAGTCAGACACTGCTGAACAGCTCATAAAGACTAGAGAACAAGAAAACAAAACACATGCGGTTCTACAGCATGCCATGCTGTATAATACTTTAAAAGACATTGGTACACATTTCAGAACAAGTTTCCCATTACTATAGCAAAAGGAATGCACCTATTGCACTCCTTTATAATACTCAACTATGCTGCTGTTCCACATTCATGCACCTGCGCACAAACACTAAACGCGAGGTTTTGAACTCATGCTTTTTCAGCCTCCTGTGACTGATAATACAATTTGCCTGGCAGTCACCCTTCATTGTGCTAACGCAGTTATGCGGGAGGGGAAGCTTTGTCAGTTATTTTCTGTGGATCGTACCACAGTAACCCACTGCCTTCGTTGCCTAGTTAGTAAAATGCCAATAATGAATGGAAGCAGCAAAAACACATACCAGTTTGTTCGCTAGGTTCAGTCCCACAACCTGCCCGGCATCACTGCTGCCAGTGCTGTGACAGACATGCTACTGTGTGAGAAGAGGACACTATCTGTCAATACAAATATCATAGGCTACAGTAGCCTATCGATAGGTATACTGTTCAAAAATCTAAACACTCCTAAATCAAATTCACAAACCGCATTGAGCCACAGTGTAGGGGAAAACTTACCGAGTAAAAGATGAAAAGTGAAGATTTATGTCCAACCATAAGGCTGGAGAATCAGATTGGTGTTAGCGCTCGCTGCTGTTGCCGTGTAAATGATGACGGCAGCGGAGAAGGCTAGCTGAATCAACGTGCTGCCATGCAGTTAGTACCGTAGTGTATGTGCGATTCCTATCGAGGCGTTCATTGAAATGCCATCCCTTTCACTGGGCGAGATTGTGAATAGTAACTCTTACCGCTTATAGCCACTAGGTGGCCTTCAATACGGTGGCCGACAAGTGCACGAGGTACAAATACATAAAATTGCCAATATAGAAAATATTGTGTCAAAACTAGTGTTGGGCAAGTTACTTAGAAATAGCAATATGTTAATATTTACTTATTGCTACTTTGAAAAGTAATAATATTAGTTAACTTATTACTTTTACATTACTAGTTACATATTATTTTCACAACCACTACCCTGCATCGCCCCTTCAGATCAATGACAACCTGTGTAGCCAGCTCATTTGAGAATTTAATCCTTTTTATTGGAACAATAATTAACCTTAGGAGTCAACAATCAGCCAAAGTGAAAACATTGCAGCCTCTCAAACCAAACTTAGCCTACCCTGAATTTGCTAGGACCAGAAATATATCGTTCTTGTAATGAAATTACTACATGGTAGATAATATGTATACATATGGTAAAAAATACTGTATGTAGTTGTCAGGCCAACAATAAGATGTAATGTGCCTATGTGCCATGTATAAAAGTAGACCACCAACTAATCCATTAAAATAATTTGACATATTTATAGCGCATGCTTTATTTATGTGAATGTTAACATGAATTACCCTGCTTAACGGGCAATACGTCATATTAAAGAAACACTGCAATTAGCCTACACAAAATGAGAACAGATTTTTTCCATTTTTTTTCTTGCTGAATCTGAATCATGCAAAATGTTTAAAAACAAATTCAAACTTTAATTTTAGCTAATTTTCCAAAACTGACAATTTGGTTACTCAAGTTTCTCCACTCCAAGAACACCAGGTACGTGTACTTGTGTTCTTGAGTGGTACGTTCTTGCCAAGTGTCCTTCTGAGAATGGTCTTGAAAGAACAAGACAGATCTTAGGCTACTCTTGATTGGTCATTAATGAGTCAGCCATGTGTCACAAATGTGTAATACATTTATTGTTTGTAGTGTGTTTTCTTTGTTGCAGTGCATGAGCTCTCAGCTGTCACCATGCTTTATAATAGATCTATAAAGGTAAAATCAAATTGCTGTGCCTGTGAGGCTGACTTTGTGATTAAGTTTCATCCAATCCCTTAACACGTTCGAAAAGGTTGACTCTTTCAAAATTACCAAATCTTCCAGCTGACACATCGGCGATCCTGTCATTTTAAATGGGGCGGTGATGAAGCACGTGGACGGTGGACGCGCAACACTGTAAAATAATAGAATACTAATTACTACTACGATAGTCACAGTGAGAACCCCTATCCGGTAGCATATTGAGGGAAACGAAGCAACGTTTAAGATAAAAAGATACACTTAAATTGTAAAGTTGTCTGGTGAGAGCTATCACACCAGAAATTAAACATTAATCTGTGTTAATCACTGTATGCAGCTGCGCACAAAACATGTTTAGGACTAATTATAGGCTAACCTATAATCTATATGTTGCTTTAAATAACCTACACATAATTTGCACTTTGTATACTGCACTGTTGTACTTGTGAAGAACTGCCTACTACTGAGAATTTCAATTTGAGAAATCGTAGCCTTCTGTAGCCTATCCGATTTCGCACACTATAGCACCCCCTAGTGGTAAGATTCTGGATGAAATAATTATTTCCTTACGTCCTAGCCTAATAGCCCAGTGCAGTGCAATCTGTAAATTGTACCACGTTAATTCAAATAATAATAATACATACAAAATATTTAATTGGATTGTCTACTCATCTGATGGTTTGCTTACCCGATGCATAGAGCCTTTGTGAATATTCCTGTCTAAACTCGCCACAACCCCCAGCATACCTTGGATATAAAAATTGCCACGAAACCACACCTCACATCCTACTCAAACGGAAAAAGAATGACATCGAAAAAGTATCAACTAACTAAGAATAGGCCTTAATACTGTTTTAACTGATTTAAAAAATAATATAAAGCTACATTTTCGGGACTAAGAAACATAGCCTAGGCAGGCTACTTCACTTGTCCAGGTGCGTGGATTGATCTTTTGAGGAAAACGCTACAACTCAAGATAGTAGCCTACAATACGTCACGATAACTGACATGGGGATGGTGTATTCAGAGGTACTGTACGTTTATTCATTGACAGGCATTAGATATTATCTTCTCGATAGACTACAAATCTTGCTGGGCTTTTCTGCCAAAAGTAAAAGGTTATATTCTGTCCTCCTTTGCAATGTCGGCTCTTGTTAATTCGTTGTAAATCGCAGAAAATGCATAGCATTTTACCCTACCTGGCTTCTAGCCCTGCTACTAGTGTTGCCTGCCCTGTAGCCTAAGCCTACATATGGCACAACAAACATAGTCTACCCAAGGAGTCCACAACATCCGTGGTTATCTTTAGGTTATAACTTTTTTTGGTTCAGAATAAGATAAGAAAGTGAATACATGAAGACAATGCATAATGTTTATTGGCATTTGGCTTTAGTTAGTTGGCAGTTTGCCAGTTTTATACAACCATGTACTATGGAAAGTTGTGGAGAAGGTGTTTTAACTTATTTCAAAATAATAAACAGAGCTTATCCAATATCATGTTAATAGACAAACCCACATAAAATGTACAAAGCCATAATTGCCTGGACCACAATTATTTTAGTTACATATGGGATTAGTCAAAAACCTGAAATCTATTATATGAAATAGAAATTGGATGTTGGCCTTATATATCACACCTACACGGTGCTACTGGAATAGCAGAATAACATTGCTGCTCTATGCTAGCAAAAAAAAGGAACACCAAACCACTTTATGAAGTGAAGTGATGATTATTAAAGTTGTCTTTTTGTTTCATAAGGAAGCTATTTGTCTGTGATTTTGTTGATCGTAGGTGATTTTAGAACCCAGAACTAATGAAAGCGAATCCAAATGACCTAGTTAAGATGTGGGTAAACTTTTAAGCAAGGTCGGGGATTATTTATTTATCAGAGAAACAGGGAGAGATAAGAAATGGGTGTGGTGGAGTAATGTACCGAAGTAATTGAGTCTAGTATGACCTGTTTTCTACACATCTCACGTGTCATAGTCGGCCTATACTCCGTTTTCAACAGGACTGTGTGTGTGAATGAGGATGCATTACTCATAAGAAAAACAAAGCAGTTAATTCTTATGAATTTTCTTTTGTCACAGTAGTTAAAGGAAGTCATACATCTTGGGTAATGAATAGAATCTGATTATTTCCTTTACTGTCTTCTTTCCTCCTACCTTCTCATTACCTATTCATAACCCCCCCTCCATATTCTGCTCTATGTCCTCTTAGCCAGCCTGTCAGTCAGCCTATGATGGCGACCTGCACCAACTGTTCCACCTTCTCAAACAAGACCACAGAAACCTCAACATCCAGGACGCAAACACAGGCGACACCCCACTCATCGCTGCTTGTCGCTCGGGCAACCTCAACGTCATCCAGTACTTGCTGAAGAACCACGCTGACATCAATATAAGGAACAACGTAAACTGACACTAAAGAAACAATACTGCACTGATGAGATGGGTCAGAACTCTGATCCTAACAAGAACATTGTGTGTGTGTGTGTGTGTGTGTGTGTGTCAAAAAGCTCATGCTGGCACATGATGTGAGGTTAAACAACATTGAGCAATTATTAGTGTATACCTGAATGGATGATGTAATGATGACCTATCGAAGTTTTTTTCTCTTTTAACTTCTCAACCCCATTTCCTCCCATTAGAAAAAGAGGACGTGTCTCCATTATACAGCCAGGCGGACATTCTCCTTCCTGGATTACCTAATGATCATAATCCTAATACCCATTTTACTTTTGGGATACTTCATTATGGTAATACATTACTGTAGAATATAATGGTTGAATTTCTGGAGGTGTTGATCTACCATGTCCGTCAAGTGACACAATGAAAGCTCAATGCATGAACATTCGTTATCTCCTGCCCATAACATTGCATCTTCTGTTACTGTATGTCTTTGACTGCCTATAGCGAGAGAAACAGAGGAAGAATTTGATGTTAATGAAGACATTATTGGATGCTAAAGTGGACATTGATGCTGTGGACAATGTGAGTGTAACTGGGTTCATGTTCATTGTGGTGTATGCTTGTGGTATATCTTGAATATTACCACGGTTTTTTGTTTATATCACAGAAAGGTAACACAGGCCTTCATTATGTGGTCCAAAGGAAGAGCCAAAGGCTGGTTCCACTGATGCTGGAGAAAAACGCTAACACCACAATAAAGAACAATGTATGTACAACTCAATATTCATATAGAAATATAGTGCAGAGAGAAACCGTGTTGGAATGGCTCCCCTCTTATAGAGAATCATCTCTTCCAAAGGCAATTCTAGTAGTGAAACAGTATATGTTTAATATGAATATAAAATCTTATTTACAGAAAGGAGAGACAGCACTGGACATTGCTATCAAACTGGGGTTTAAGAAAATCATCGTAATGCTTAACAAAATGAACTAGTGAACTGACATGGACAGACAGACTTTACGGTAATACAGCCCGGGAAATGAACATGCATCTGAAACTCTTCCAGAAGACACATTCTGCCTTTTGAAATGTGATGCCCTGATTAGCCTTAACTAGCCATAAAGTAAAAACATTGTTCAAAAATTGCTACATTTACAAAACAAACCTTTTCCTTGTCTAAACTTTGTATATAAATGTTAACAAGTGATTAAAGTATACAGTACACTGTAATGCTGCCTTATAGTGTATAATTACAATAACACCCTCACATAGGTATTGTACCAATTATAGTCAGTGTTAAAATACCTAATTTAATTAATACAGACAATCTGTGTCACCCAATCAATTGACCAAACACCAATAGAACTAGTTACAACAATACTGGGCAGACTAAAAATCAGACCGTGTAGCGTGCATACTTGTCAAATGAGCCACCAGAGGGCGATATGACAAGCATAATCAATGTAATGTGTAAACTTCACTTAGTTTTTGTCAAACAGCATGCATCTTAGACACTACCTACAGTAGGTAGTTCTAAGCCAGTGCGGACCAGGGTAATCCGACTGTTTAATTTACAGTAGACAGTAAGGTATATGGATTTTGTGTGTACTGTATCTATAGCTGTATTCAATACTCTTGCAATTTATATTTTTTATTTTGTATAGGTTTATGTATAGAAATAAGAGACAATTATTTCAAATCAATATTTAATTATCATTCAAAGTCAACAGTCACAAGACATAAGAAGCTTGCAAAGTAAAAAAAAAATCACAATAAAACAGAATTACAGTTTTCAGAAAACACTTTCACATTCAGAATTATCTTTTGCACCTGAAACCATTTGAGACAAGAGACTGGAGTGGACTTGAGTGTTATGGGGTTGTTGTAGTTCTGCTTTAGAACTGAAATGCTAAAAGACAACCAAAGTGACTTTGTGTCCAGGAGCTCTGTCCTGTTCTCAGATGGTAAACAATGCACAACAAGACTGCTACAGTGGGTAACAAATTACCTTTGTCAGGGTCAAAATGTTCAAGTATTAAAGTAGAACGCATGTTCAACACAATCTCCTTGAAGCATAACACAAACTAAATGCATAACAAACTATCCTTGATAAGGACATTGATAGGGTAACACAGAACATATTTGTGATGAAAAACTATTGTGTTAAGTCTGCAATGTCAACTGATTCCAAAATCAGACATGTTAGTAAGCAGGGTATCAGGTTTAGCCGTGCAGTTTAAGTAGGTTCAGAATATCTGGGTACATTTCCTTGGGTGCATCAAGGCCCCAGATGAAATCCAGATGTTCCCAGTGTGCAATTGGCTTATAGAAAACCAGGTTGGATACCTGAATAAATAGTAGGTGGATATATGAATACGCGTCCCTATATTTTATATCCAATGTCGATTTTAATTGGTCCAATTTATAATCATATTTGAATGTGTGTGGGGAAAAAAATACAGTACCAAGTAATTTATGCTGCCCACAACAGCTCTGAAGGACTACTCAATCAGTTTGTTAAACTCTTAACATTATATTTAATAGTAGTTCAGGCAGCACCACAAGCGTAACAAGGATGACGTGTGTGTGTGTGTACGTGTACGTGTGTGTACCTGCAGGTAACACAAAGGACCTAGGCCTAATATATTGACACACGGTCATACAGTATTTACAAGCAGGTCAGAGTGGTCTGTAAGACAAACCTGAGTAAGCAGGACGGCTACATCCTTCGGGTCCGACAGGTAATCGCGCCCCCCAGTAAACAGAGCTGTAGGAACCTTCATGTCCTTGACGTGGTACTCTGGAGGGGTGGACTGGAGTGGAGTAGTCACCGAGAGGTCGCAGAGACATTAGGAAATCCCAAACAATTAGGGGGCAGCCTTACAGGCACAGGCAAAAAATATAATAATTGCCAAATGGAACGGCACAGCTTGCAGGCTACTTAGTCACTTTAAATTCTCCAACCAAGGTCAGTAATATGCCCTGTTTGCATTTACAGCTGTTTACTTGCCAGTACTGAAGAAACTGCAAGTTCAGCATAAAATGTAATCAATTTGGTCTCCCTGTATCAAGCTGTACAAAGGGCATTGGAATTAGCTATGTTTATGACTAAGTCTTAGACATGAACAAACTATTTCACTAGAACAATGTTGATGTAAACAGATTCACAAAAAAATACATTATTTGATATGTCTTGAACATTAACCAAGACTACATATTAACACTCTCTTAGTGACATATATAAATAGAAGACTTACACTTACACAAGGATACACTTCCTTGTTCGGGCAGGAATAATACTATCATCAATCTATTTTTATAAATACCTTTCTACCGGTGCAAATTGAGTCTCTGGAAATACATATTTTTCATATGCTTAGTTAGAATGTAACCATAAATTAATGGGGGGACGCAGTACCCAATATGTCCGGTTCTTCATCTTCTCACGTTGGACTGAGGGCAGACTGGACATGAACACTACAGTGACTCACCTCTCCCGTTGAGGTAAAAATGTGTTCCTTAATCCCTACTTAAGCAGCTACAAGTAGGCCTCACCTGGTTATAATGGGCCATGTTTCCTATGGTGCCGTAGTCGTAGGCCATCAGTTTGCCTCCTCTGACCGCCTGGGAGCACAACCGTTTGAATCAATGAGCGTCAATAATGTTATGCAGGAAACACAGATCTAGAGTCGCCTGTTACCTGGGCCCAGTGGACCATGTTCTGGACTGATGTGCCAGCGGGGCAGTGTGTGGTGTAGACTGGAATACGAGTCTATGAGCGAGAGAGAGAGAGAGAGAGCTCACACAAACACAGTAACATTAAATCACACTTTTTCTCACTTTCAGTAAGTTGCACTGAAACCGTTTCCATTTGGTGTGACAGGTAGTTTCCACTACAGATATAAAAATGGAATAGACCATATTAATCATGTCACCGGCTTGTAGTTTTGGTTTAACATAAATGGTACTTTGAAGTGTCATTATGACACTATTAAACACTGCATGTTAAAACATTTAAAGGCAGGGTTGGTCATTCTCAAGAACACTTTGTCACTAAACTTAAAACTGAACTCCCTTCAAAGCTCGGCCCCACACATTCAACTGCATTGAGAAGCCAAGTGCATTGTTGTTGTAAGTGGTGTTCGCCACTTTGTTTCCCATTTACGGGTCCAGGGCTGTGTAAAAGTAACATTATTATTTATATTTTTTTGCAAGCTAGCGAATTGAAAGGAGATATTTGGTGAATCTGACAAAAAGTGTAATTGGCTTACATTTAGCTTACAATAGCGGACAATACGATAATATGCAAAGTACAAGTATTTGGTTTAAATACTCAGTAAATCAGGACGGAACCGTCTGAATCCCCACCATGTTTAGATTTTGTTCATCAAAGCCACAGAGAACGAAGAAGATGTTTCCACACAGCTTACGGAGGACTGTCTTGCTGCAGAAGTGATCAGCAAACCATTCAATCAAAGAGCTCTGAGGTAGGAAGGACTTGTCACCAAATACTTCCTGGAGGTACAGCAGAAGGACAGTCAATATGTTGATCGATAACTTGTCAGTCAGCCAGAATGACTGAATGAATGTGTGTGTATTTCTTTTCAAGCAAGCTATAACGTTATTTATTGTGGATACATGTGTAAAAGAAACATTCTAACTGTAAAGTAGTAGTTGGTAAAAATGAACAGTGGCATTAGTGTGACTCAATTCTGAGTAGGTGTGGTGTGTGTGTGTGTGTGTGCTGGTGTTACACTTCTTACCCACAAAAGAGCTTCAGGAATGATGGACAGTTTGGTCAAGGGACTGTTGGTGAAGGACACGGTTGCCACAGGCCCTAAGCCAATAAACAGCTTGATCTTACTGGCCAGCTCAGGCATAGTAGAGAAGGCAATGAAGGCTAGGGACAAAGAAGAAAGACAGATGATATATACAGTATGATACAAACAAGAAGACAATGGGACACAATATAACGGGACAATGCAATTACATATAGTTTACAGGAACACAAACACTGTATAACAGAACAGATAAGAAAGCCATTAAGGATATGCTGTATATATACACTGTTGGGCGCTGTTCACTGTACTCTACATAGTCAAGTTGGTGCTTTCCTGCATATTGTGTTGATGTCTGTGTGTTAACATATACCGTACCTATGGTGGTTCCCTGGGAATGCCCGATATAGAAGATCTGCTCCTGGCCTGTTGTCTTAAGGATGTAGTCCACCACCGCTGGAAGGTCTTTTTGTGCCATATCATCATAACTAGAGAGAGAGAGAGAGATCACCATAACTAGCCACTAGCCACAGAGAGAGAGAGACATATAACAAGCCACACAGAGAGAGAGAGAGAGACGTATAATCATAACTAGCCACAGAGGGTGAGACAGTAATAAACAGAATTCAATTAAAACATTTGATAATACAAGTTGTGAATATAAAACTGAATGTTTTTTTAAATTTCATTAACCTTGCCAGTGAGCAAGGCACTTGGATCCAAAGACGAAAATGGAGTACCTAAATTTCCAGAAGTCGTCCTGGTCAGGTGTCAGTGTCTTGTGCCGGCTGGACCAGGTGTTGCCTCTGCTGTTGCCCAGCCACACATCATAGCCTGCGTCGGCCAGAGCATAGCCCAGACCAGAGCCAGGTGGGTTGGTGATCCAGTTACTGCCTGCTGCCAGGAGGCCATGCTGCAGGAACACCACGGGCTTAGGCCCTGAAACACCAGAGGTTACACTTCACTAACTAACTGTCTATTAGAGAGGGCTCACTGATGCACAGCTTCTATTCTTCGTTTTTTTTTTTACGATGTAAAAACTGGGTACAATATTTTCAATATAACCAGCAGAGGGCGCTCATAATATTGCTGGGCACATCTTTTTTTTAAATTCTTAAACTTAAAACAAAAGTCATGGTAGTACATTTTTTAAATACTTATTCATATTCAACTCTGTGTGTGTGTGTGTGCGTGTGCGTGTGTGCGCGCGCAGCCTAATCAGGGAACAGCATCAAAGCACAGAACCGTCTCTATTGACTCATATCTATTGCCATATTGGTGCAAACATTCAAAGTAAGCTGGTAATTATCGTAGTGGTAAACAGAGGGGTTCACCGAGAGTGCAAAGGAATTAATTATCTTACTAATTTATGTTCTGGGTGTAAACATCAGATAAATGGCTGGGGAGAGTTTAAATTATGATTAGAGAGAAACCAATGCAATCACACAGAAGAGAGAGAAAGAGAGAGAGAAATAAATGTATATTCATTCATTTAAAGGTGTTTATTAAAAAACAAGCAAATCCTCAAGAGCAGCAACTGGGCCAGAGTCAGAGTTCAGATAGAGGTTAATCCATTGAGGAATCAAACAACAAAAAAAATGTGATAAATTAAGATATACAGTATATTTTATGGTTCTCGTTTGTATGTCTAGCAAGTTGGCAAGTGTTCCGTTTTCTTGATGTGTACTCCAGCATAATAAAACCAAAATAGGTTTAATATTACGATTCTGCTATACCGTAGGTAAAGTAGTAGTTCTATTGCTTTCACAATATTTATGTAAGAACAATCATACACTGTTACTTACTTTAATAAAATAAAATGTGAAAAATACAATGTAAGACGGAAAAGGTAGTAAAAAGTGCTAACTTCTCTTTCTCTTCTTTCATGAAATATTCCCTTTCAGTGTTGCTTTGTTAGGGACACGAAGATTCACAGACAGACAGAGCCATACATACAGAGAAAAAATGATATTGAAAGGGGTCTGAAACTGTAATGCAACTATATGATGCAAACGCTTCTGATTAGTCCTCTGGTTTTCCATGGACCATTTGCCT
This sequence comes from Forbesichthys papilliferus, assembly GCA_025399855.1. Taxonomy (NCBI): domain Eukaryota; kingdom Metazoa; phylum Chordata; class Actinopteri; order Percopsiformes; family Amblyopsidae; genus Forbesichthys; species Forbesichthys papilliferus. The sequence goes on along the minus strand of JAODOY010055838.1, from coordinate 4,764 downwards.
AGCTTTCTGTTTCTCTTAAAAGATTCATGATGTTCTCACTTTCACCTGCAGAACCATTCCCTCTTTGTCTTTTCCCTAGGCCTAGTGAGAGGCTGGCAAACACACCAAAGATCACCTCAAATTATTTGATAAAAGACTGATTCCCACAGACCACCTTTGAGTGTACCTAATTCACTAATTCATTCAAAAATCAAACCTATAAGCGCCTGGAATTTTTGCTGGAAAGTATCCCTGAGCCTTTTGATAAGACTTAAAGGGGCACATAGACAAAACCAGACACAAAACTATACCCACCTGGAGTCTTGTTTTTGATTCCATGCGGGATGCGGTTGACAGACAGGATGTAGCCATCCTCTGTCACAACATCATATTCCTCTGCAGGGTAATCCCAACGACGAATAATCTCTGACTGTCACACACACACACACACAGTCATTTTGGAAGCTTCTTTCAATATATACATTTTAAAGAAGCTTCCAAAATGACTCAACTGTTTTCTAACAAAATCAATAAGTAAACAATCTCTTCACACGCTCATCATTAAGGGTAACTGTTTGACTTCCATAAATTCTACACGGTCAGCAAGTCTGGTGGTGTGTTATGGTTTTATCACATGCCTCACTTTCTGAGAGGTTAAGTTAGTTCCACCAGAGAACTAAATCAAGTTGGTTTTTTTTTAACTGGGACATTTTTATTTGGAAGACTAACACATTCAGAAAACGCTACACGAACAAAACAAAATAAATCAAATGTTTATTTTGGTATATTTCAGGTTCAGATAAAAGCAACACTGTAGTTTGTCTACTGATAAATATACATACAGTAATTTTATATTGTACAGTAAACTGTTTCAAAAGACTTAATAAAAGCATCATATTCTGTAAAGATTATGCTTTTGCAGTAACTCCATACGACGCTGTGCTCCTTCACCATTGGGCTAATTCCTGACCTTTGGAGTACCATGTACTTAGTCACATTAAAAAGAACTAAGATCGAATAACTCTGGTGTCTCTCTTGAAGTGAGTCAGCGCCTTCAGTAGGCGTTAATGGTCAATATAGGGTAAGGGTTAAAAAAAAACAGAAGTTCAAACATGCCCTTTCATCCACAGAAATTGACACACTTTTGTTAGTTATTGAACAAAAATGCACGACCGCTTACAGTTGCTTGCATTAAAATATAACATTATAGGTTATATTTTGTTAAGTAGCACAGGGTAGCCAGATTTCCAGGGTGGACGGTGTTATCTGCTAGATGAATAGTCTCCTTGTACACAAATCACAAAACATGAATGCATATTTTATACTTTTTCAAAGCAGTAATTATAAACTGTCAACCCAACTTGATCTCTAGTTATAGTCAGCCATCGTTTAGACAATGGATTTCTTGACCATTATAAAGATGGCCCTGCTAATTAAAATCTAACTTCAATTCAGACTAGGACAAAATTCCATGCTGAATCAGAGAACTTGTGATATCAGGTTCAAATATCTATGGTAAAATTAATTCAGAGCACAAGCATTTATCTTACTGTTTTGTAAAATTATATGTAGCATGATGGTTTCTCTGTTCTTCTGACCTTGTGATAGCAGATTACAACTATATAATCCAGTTGAACTGGAAACCAGGTGGTCAATGGGACTACTATCAAATACGTTGAATATGCAACTTATTTGTGTGTGTGTGTGTGTGTGTGTGGTGGGGGTGGTTGTAGTAAAGCCAACTAATGTACTTACAATATTCATATTGATTTCAGGATCCAAATGTAAATTACTGTAGAGTGGGTACTTGGCAAGACCCGCAAGGTTGGAGGACTGCTTTGAATGAGGACTCCCTTGGAACCTTCTGTCATATAGCCCACCATTTACTAGGCCAAAGGCTAACACCCACACTGCAAGGCCAAGCATCCTCCAATCTTAAACAGAAATATAAATCCTTGTGCTGAAGTCCAAATCTGTTATTTGACCCTCTTAAGACAAACCAACCTATGAACCGAACACTGCTGCATTTACAAAGAAAAAAAACTGCACTTTGATAAACCCAATACCACTTTGTCTCATGTTTACATTTGAGAAAAGTTCACGTTTTACTTCTTGTGTTAGGCATCTAGGTTTAAAAGCGTTTCATATATGCTTTTTTCAGAAAGAAAGAAAAACAAGATAATTCGATTGTATGTTTTATTTATGTTAATGTATTGTGTTTTAGATTAGGCTTTATTAACCAGTGAGTGTCTTGCACGATAGGCTAATCCTTACAGGCTAAAGGTACCTAAATAATATGTTACGGTAAACCTAGCCTACATTTCACGAGAATACTGTAACAATTCTAAATGACAACATAAAAATATCAACTTAATTTCATATAACGCTATTGGCCTAAAACAAGTCTGTCACCTCAATTGTTATCAAATTTGTTATAGCATTGTAATGTTTTTTGTTGGTTGTTTCTACTTTGCCCATCAAACTACCGTAATAACTTACTGAAACGTAAGTTAAGTTGTACTGTTTCAAACAAATATTAGGTTATTACCAAATCAACAAGCTTTGTAACTTCTTTGGCCAGTTAAAGCGGCCCCGAAAAGGAAAATACAATATTATATAAAATGGTGTAGTTTACCAGGTGGACAGCAGTGAAGCAGCAGTCGTGAGCTGAACATGCAGGATGATGATCTTGTGCAACAGGAACACCGTCCTGAGCAACAGCAGACAGCCGTGAAGTACAGAGGAGGAAGGGAACGGACGATAAAGCGTCAGGACAGTCACCGTATGATCAAACGCAAGATACATTGCTTTTCTGATTGTAGTTTACCACATTTACACAAGTGGCAACATCAAAAGGCATCGCAGAACAAAGCGTTTAATAAAAATATGAATAACAACGTTACTTTTTAATTAAATTCCCATTAACACGGAACTCCGGAAATATTTTTCTTCGGCCAACCAATATGCCTACGGGATACATGTTGGTTACACCCATAGTTATATGGTTACACCATAGGTTACATTACACCATAACCTAAGTTACAACCAGATTACAAACAACAGTACGGTAACAAACTGCAGATTGAACTTTAAATAGTTTAAGATACTAAATTCAAAACGTCGAAATATACTAAATATACTACCTAGCTTGTCCCAAAATGTCTCGTGTATTGATAGTAGGAGCAGGACTAACAGGGAGTTTATGCGCTTGTCTTCTGAGAAGAGAAATGCAAAGCCAAGTCAATATAGTGGTTTGGGAAAAATCCAAGGGCACTGGTGAGATTTAAATGTGTGCTGTCTAGTTAGTTAGGTCTATGATACTTGTGTATATATCGTTTTAATGTATTTGTCTTTCTGTTCCATTTTCTCTGTACTAGGGGGTAGGATGTCTACCAGTAGAAGTTCAGATAATAGGTCTAGCTCAGTTGATCTGGGCGCTCAGTACATCACGATTACGCCACACTATGCACAGTTACATCAAAGGTTTGTGTCTGTCACGATAAGGGAGCACAATGTAAATCGATTATTAAGACTAGAGAGGTTAAAATAATTATTTCTCTCTCTCTCTCTCTCTCTCTCTCTCTCTCTCTCTCTCTCTCTCTCTCTATAGGTTCTATGAAGAGCTGTTAGCATACAGCATAATAAAACCTCTGGATGCTCATGTAGAAGGCTTATTGAATAAGGATGGCAGTACACATTATGTCACTCCACTGGGCATATCATCTATTGTCAAACACTTTTTCAAAGAGTCAGGTAATGTGTCTGTCTACAGTATATCTCTCTTTCACTGTCCTTCAACACTCCCTTCATCCTATCTGCCTCATTATCCAGGGTGTTTGATTCCCAATGCGATTACAGAGAACTGCATAATAAAAATTCTAGCCACTACCAGTGTTCGTTTAAACCTCACTCAGCTATCTGATTGTAACGTAAGCTAATGCGGGGATCATATCCAAATAGAATTATGTCAAAGCAAAATATGTCAGGAAGAATGACGTGCCCATCGTCACCTAAGCAACACAACACACACAGACAATGCCCTTATGCACGGATAAGCCAAAACATTATACTTTACAATCCCAGATGAAGCGAATAAAGTGAATTATCCTGTAACAAGGGCACATGTCAAGGGATATATTAGGAGGTAAGACAACAGTATGTTGTTGTAGTCAACATGTTGGATGCATGAGAAATGGACTGGCAATACAGCAAAGAGCTGAACCACTTTGGCAAGGGCAATATGGTCAAGGCTAGACGAATGGGTCGGAGCATCTCCATAACGACAAGGCTCGCGGTTAGCAGTGATACAGTAAGTAACTACCAACAGTGGTCAAAGGAGGGGTAGACCTTAAACTGGGTGACAGAGTGTGAGGCACCCGGACAAGGGCAACTGACACAAAGAAGGGAAGGCTGTTGTGGCACGAGTCATAGAACATGTTTATTATGGAAGGAGTGTATCTCAACACAGCACTGACACAGTAAGCATGGGGCTGCATAGACCTTTCAGTGCCCATGCTAACATATTATGACTGCCGAGGTGTACAGTACATCATGTTTTGGTTTATGTGTATGTGGCTTTGATCATTTGTCACTTTCCCGATGATTCCATCGAGTGTTCATTTCGGATTGGCTTCCATTCTAGCTTTCTTTCTGCCTGTGTCTCTCTCTTCCTCCATCTTGTTCTCTTCCTCTACACCACCCCTCCTCAATTTCTCTCTCTCTCTCTCTCCCTCTCTCTCTCTCTCTCTCTCTCTCTCTCTCTCTCTCTCTCTCTCTCTCTCAAGC
>JAODOY010055816.1:0-41294 GCA_025399855.1 Forbesichthys papilliferus | reverse complement strand
CCCCCCCCCGCCCCCCCCCCCCCCCCCCCAGAAAAAACTTCCTCACACATACACAGTGCGACCAACTGTATACAGTGTAACATATGTTAATGCAAACCAGTTGGAAGCAGCAGGCATACAACAGTGAATCCTATCTCTCTCAGGTATTAGTCAGACGCTCAATCTATCATTGCCGACATCATGGGGACACTGCAGGCATCAATCACCCTAAATAAATCTCAGCCACTCATTTCCTGTTCCTTGTGGAAACAGCTGTGCTACGGCCTCGTACACACACACACACACACGCACACACACGCACCATGTCTGACCTTCCCAACGCAACAGCTTGTGAAAAGGCAGCAGAAGACAGATGAACGAGACAGGGGCGGTGAGAAGTTGGGAGTAAAATGTTAGCAGTGGGGAGTAACAATGGGACAAGTGAAGGGTGGAATGCTGAAACACACTCACACACACATACAACAAATACAGACCAAGATAAAAGCTGAGAGTCACTGTCACACACGTGCTTGTGTGACAAACACAGATGAACAGACAACGGCAAATCCAGCGCACTCTCATACATGCGCACACAAACGCACATTCCTGACCACTCCCATACACTGGGACCATACTGACCAGAGTCGTCTGCAGGCTTTTAATTAGCCAGCCACAACTATGCACCTCTCCACCCTCTATTCCTGACGCTTTCTCTCCTCTCCCTCGCTCTTTACGCTACACTCCCTACCGAGGAAGGTTACGGTGAACAAACGAGGGATGATGGATGGATGGAATTGTTTACAAAATAGGAGAGGAACATATAACGAGATTGGTGTGAGAAGACAAAGGGGGAAATGAAAGGGGGTCAAATTGGGCAGATAAAAGGGAAGGTCGGATGGCTGGACGGTTGAAACGGAGGTGGGAAGATGATTAGATCATGAGGGGAGGACAATCACACAGTTCATGCTGTCATTAACACGCATGGGCCCTCTCTCTCTCACACACACAGATACACAGATGCAACACAGCGACGTCACAGGGAAAGTCCCATCTAAATAAAGCACAAACTAAAAGCCACACACAACATAAAGGGTCGGTTCATAATGCCCCAGAGTCCTTACAGTGTCTCCAGTCTCATCACAGCTGCTGGGAGAGCAACACAAAGGGAACTGGCTTGATCCTGGTCATCTGGGGGATCAAGACAGAAATACAGATGCCGAGAAAGATAGAAGGAAACAACTGCATCAGGGTGTGGTGGTTGTTGCCATGTCCTTTTTACATCAGCTAAAATCCAGTGCAAGCTACAGACACACACAAAACACAAGCATGGGGTGTTTTTCATGACTGGCAGTATTTGGCAGGTCTATGCCAGCATCATGTCACCGTGAAGGCTGCAAGGAAGTATTGCCAGCAGCTCCCACATATATCTGGAGCCCCCAAACAGCGTACGTACTATATGCAACAATTCACCAACAATAGACCCTGTTTCACCACTGCATGGAAAGGTATATGCATTTGTATCTGTGAGCTTATTCGTCAGTGCGTGTGTGTGTGTGTCTGCGTCTGCGCGTGTGCGTTGTGTGTGTGTGTGCGTGCGTGCGTACGCCCGCGCACGTCAGACAGAGTTAGCAGCCAGCTGTTCTCACACAAAGGCTGTGTGTTCCAGGCAAGCTGGGTCCCAGTTCAGAGAGGGCGGCGCCAGAGCAGAAACTGCTGGAGACAGCTATAGGTGGGCGTGTACTTATGGGTGTCTGCCTTGCCGTGTGAGTTGCGAGTTGCTTACGCGTTCAATTCTGAGCCATTCCTGCACAAGTAAGGGTTTACAGTGTGTGCTTAAGTGCGCATACACATCTGTTAAAATTACATGCGGTATAGCATTTCTTCAATGTGGGGCAAGAACCAGGTTATACCTTCCTTCAGCCACAAATACATTAGTTAAGCGCTAAGTGAGACTACACGGGCCTAAGAACACTCCCAGCAGGAACAAACCTTAGCAATTTATAATCGTAGTAAAGCTTGTTGGCACACACAGCCCCGCAGACTGTCCCGATACATCAGTGCTAACACTCCAACACCAGTCAAGACTACAAACAGGCTAATATAACGAGAGAAGAATGTCAAAGTGACAAGAGGGTGTGTGTGTGTGTGCGTGAGTGTATAGATTGTGCATACTGCATTGGCTTGTGTGTGTATTAACATGTCTACCTGTGTGTGTGTGTGTGTGTGTGTGTGCTCGTGTGTGCTCGTGTTGACCCTGCCCTCTGTTCACACCATGGAACGGTTCACACACTAATGCGCGTTGGTTGGGTATTTGACGCCGTTGCAGATGGTGCACGGTGAAATGGTTTGTTTACAATGTTGTTGTTCCACATGGGTAGGCTTCCCCGTTCAGTACAAGTGTATAGATTGTGCATACTGCATTGGCATGTGTGTGTATTAACATGTCTACCTGTGTGTGTGTGTGTGTGTGTGTGTGTGTGTGTGTGTGTGTGTGCAGATTTATGAAAGGCTGTTTAGTGTTTCCAGACTCACGATCATAAATAACAGTCTAGTCTAGATAAAGGTAGGAGTCAGATACACTGAGGGGGGGTTTATTACCAGTGACAACAGACAAAAAAAAAAAACGTTCCCCTCCTGTATTATACCTACTCTGAGCGCTAAGGGCAACAGTCGGAGGTGGAATCCTCATAACTCTAGTTTTAGCTGTTCATTCTCTACATGGCACAAAACATTAAAAGGTTAGAGCAGGGGTGCCCAACCCTGGTCCTGGAGAGCTACCGCCCTGCATGTTTTAGATGTCTCCCTGCTCCAACACAGCTTATTCTAATGAATGGCTCATTATCAGTCTCTGCAGAAGCCCATTGATTTGAGTCACGTGTGTTGGAGCAGGGAGACATCTAAAACAAGCTGGATAGGGGCCCTCCAGGACCGGAGTTGGACACCCTTGGGTTAGAGGTTGTCTTCTGTTATCGGTACAAGCGACCATGGGACCGTTATGACAGTATGTGTACTAATATGCAGAGTGGAATGCACATGCAAATGTGAAAGTGGTGGAAAAAAGATATGCTAATGATATGAATCATACTAATGCTTACTAGGGCTGAACGATTTTGGAAGACTATCTAATTGCAATTATTCTGACAAATATTGTCGAGCTTTAGTTCAATAGTCAATGCGTAATAGACTTAAAATGTGATGCTAGAGCAATAATACATGAGCTAATGAGACATTACGTTTAAAGTTGAATTGCTTTATATTCGAATGCAAAAATTAGAAATATAGCAATTAGCACAAATGGATATTACCATGTCATGTAAAATAAGAAAATAAAACAATTAAAATAAGACAAAGACCTAATAACAGTAATTCTGTAAACAATCACTTACATTGAAATGATGTTGATCAATAATGCCATGATGTTGAGCCATTCAATATGGCCCCCTTACTGACAAAGGCGTGCACCCTGCCACACACTATCATTTCAGTGTCTGCCTCTGCACCTTGATGCTGAATCAGTCTAAATATAGCCAGTTATGCTCGATCATACCTGCAGGGTGTATGCGTCGCACTGACTTTACGTTCACGAGTTAAATCACAATAAATTACTGATATGGCATCACATTAATGTTGAAACTAGAGAGCATAAGGTTGTCGAACACGCACACGCTCACACAAGCATGTCGAGCATGCAGAGGGGGAATGTCGATGTGAAACACGTATGTGGTCCAAATTACTCACAATTTGTTATTGGAATTACATTGTTCATTTCACTGAAATTTTTCTTATTAATTAACCAGACACTGACTGCCTTCTGCCTTGTAGGTATAACATTATAGCCTCCGACACCCTGCCAGCGGCAAAACGCAGGCGCGCTGGGAAGGAGTAGTCAAGTTTGTGAAGACTTTATTATTAGAAACTGAACAAGTCAGAATCAGCAATGATCCGTCAAGTTTTAAAATAAAGAACGGTAATCTGAATCATCAAGAAAAATGCCCCAAGCATTTAGCCTACATTATTTTTAAATATGGCCTACCTGATTTGTGCATGCTTCAGTGACTCGGGGGCTACATTTATTTGAATCTGCTGCTTACCAAAGTGAACTCTCCAGTTCTTTCCTGTCTAAAACATATATTTCCTCAACATTAATTTATTTGTTTCTCCACATTAAAATAATATCAACGAAGGAAATTTAAGCAACATAACAAATACTTTTCCTTTTAATTCACATTTTTCATTTGTTTTTGGTGGGCATACACGCAGTCACCCTGAGGATACCATGACTGGTACAGAAAGAGCACAGCACTTCTTAAGGGTTAGAAGACTTCGCGCAAGGAGGATGGCATGAAGCCTGACGCTACATTTAAACCCTGGATCAGACGTTTTGCATAACTTCTAAGAAATCGCATTCCTTTGCGATGTGCTAATCACATTGTTTCAAATTGCAATTTTGATTTGGAAACTATTAATCTTTCAGCCCTACTGCCCTAGTTAATACCAGTCCAGGCAACATACTGGAGAGCCTGACAGACAGTTCACAAACCAGTGTGTTTACTGGGAAGAGATGATAATAGATGGAAGGAAGGAAGGAATGTTGTTTTAGACACATTCTAATATGTCATAATAACAAGTAAAAACTAGGCAGCACCATAGGCCAATACATAGTTTAGCATGCAAGGTTCCTCTGTGAAACTCCACAGACGTTGGGATCCAGCTATTGGTGAATTACCGCCACCTACTGTCTATATGTTGCATTACCACCACCTACTGTCTCTAGAATGTAGTGCATACACTTTTTCCAAGGTCAGTCAGTCAGACAGTCAGTCAGTCAGTTAAAGTAGTTAGTTAGTTAGTTGACATTTGCTCAAATTATTTGGTCCCGCTACACGTGGTCTGGCAAAAAAACAAGTAGGAAATTAAAAGTGGATTGGAGTGTCCAACCGCAAACACAGTAATGGTCAAGCCGTAATGAGAGTCTCTGGCAGCATGGACTGTCTGGAAGCTGCAGAAACAAGGTTAATTAATTAATTCACACACACACACACACACACACACAGATGCTCTGAGATTTGCCAAAGGCAATTAATGAATTAAACGTGCACACAAAATCCCTGATACACAATTTAGTAAACAACATTGACAACAACGACTGCTGGCATAGTGTTACTGGATTTAAATTAGGCCATAAGTTGAAACAGCTTTGTTAGCTGATATGTTTGCTTTCCTGGCAGTTAGAGTCCTATACAGAGAAAATGTGGAAAAGTATGGACATGGGGAAACAAATATGAACAAGGAAAGTCTCCCTAGGCCCCTGATCCAAGCCTGCTGTGATCTGCCTCGCTAAGAGTAGATAATTCCCAAAGTGGGGAATTTAGAATAAAAGGAGGATTTATTCATACTGAAGAAATTCCTATGCATAGGGTTGTTTCCTCTAACGTATGATATTGTCTAAAGGCTTTAGCCTATGGACACAAGATCAAAAACGTGTGTCTGGGGAGGTTAAATTAGGTTGATAACACAGTCAATACAAAAACTTACATTTTATATAGTGATTTTCATACTGAACATACAAATTCAGGACGCAGCTATCTTCCTAGTACTATTGTATCTGGCTGTGAAAATGATGGAAGCATGTGTGCAGTACAGTATGCGACCGCCTGCTCTATATCTGGCTGGTAAATAGTTCAAAACCATTTCTGAATTTGTTTCAAGTCAATGTTTGACAGACAGCCCTAAATGTGACATTTCTACACAGCATTGCTGGGAGAAAATGTTAAAGCTTCACATTTTACAGAGAATTTATTTGAATCTTGTTTTTATTTTACACTTTATTTTGTTGTTAGTAATGTCTTCTAGAAATGTGTTCTTGAGTACTTTCGATACAATGTATGTTTGAGTGCTATATTGACTACTAACTGTATCTTATAGGACACAGGGAAGGAGGTGGGGACAAGGAGTCACCTACAACCATTCCCTGTTTCCAGCAGGGGAATGGCTTTCCATCTCTCAAGATGATCTTCTATTTGGCACTCGATCACACATGCGCCACCATAACACTTGCAGTACTAGATGTATGCAAAAATGCTGGAAACCCTCTTTATTTAACTGTCCTATAAAAGAACGTACTGTAACTGATGATTAACATCTTGAGATAAACCAATCTGACACCGTTTAAGCATTTCACGCACTCACACACAAACTCATTCAGAATGTACTAGTAATCTAGGGCTTCCCTCTGTGTTAGATGCAGGATGAGGACATCATTGGTAATTAGCTCAGCTGCCTATAATAGCCTTTAAGCCTTCCAGTCTGGCAGCTTTCTCTAAGGTAAATACATGTACAAACAAAGGTACACACATGCTTTCCAGTCTTAATATTTTTAAATGTTGTGCTACCTGAATGTTAGTGCGTAGTATAAGCACCACAAATTTGGGTTGACTGGGTTATTACATTTATTTTATTATTATGTCACATTCTTAGGCTTGCAAAGCACACTCGATGTAACAACTGCCCCTAACAGTTTTCTGGGGACATTACAGAATAGTCTTGTGGCTAGAAAATAACTGTTACTTGCCCTGAATGTAGCTATGAGACCCTTGGCAGACTGATGTCACAGTCCAGGATAGTATACTGTATATTTGCTTCAGAGGTTTGAGAAATGGCACAGACATGAACATATGTAAGGTGAGACGCAGTCCTTAAATCTGTCATTTTAAAGCACTTACCGCCTGCTTTGGTTACTAATGGTCAGAATGCTAACCCTATGTGTGTGTGTGTGCATACGTGCGTGCGAGCGCATGTGTGTGTGCATACGTGTGTGCACGCATATGTGTGTGTATGTGTGTGTCTGTACTCGCATCACATGCCAACAAGAGATAAATTGAGAAAACATTGTGAGAGAGGGTGACTTTAAAAAAAAACAAAGGAAGAAATATACTTATTCACAAGATGTGCACACACGTGCGAGTGTCTTTTAACCTTGGTTCTTATCTCTGTCCTTCAGAATATGTTCGCCAGGGGTGGTAATAATAACACACATCCTATCAAGATACTGTACTATATACATACATGAACACTATACAACCACGTATACACACAGGCACACCACGTCTATATTGTGCATGCTAGCTCCGAGACACTATACTGTACACATACACAAACACTATACAACCACTATGCACGGGCACACCATGTCTATACTGTGCATGCTAGCTCCCACGGCATATCTGTCACCATCTAGCTACACAGAACTGTACCACGGGTAGGGTGGTATGGGCGGGGCAGAGCTTGGCTGTACACGGACCCCACTTCAGAATTAACCTCTTCTCTTTCCCCTGCTTCTGGGAACACTGTGGAGCAATTCATAGAACATAGTACACACTTAACGCATGGTTCCTTTATTTGGCTATCTCAATTTGTGAACATGAAAAAGAGAGAAGTCAGAGCAAATGTGTTTAGTGTGAATACATTTTTAGCTATTATGCAGAACCAAGGTCAAATATTTAGTGGCAGTTTGGCAGTGGTATGTTAGCAGAGGCTGAACTACACTGCCTACACATATTCACGCAGACACACACATTCATAGATGCAGCCTTGTGCAAACAAACACACACACACACATCTCATTGTACTGCAACAGTAGCAAACCAGATGCAAAGCAGTTAGTGTGTGCTGCTATATTTTATCTCTTCTGACAGACAACCCCCCCCCCAAACACACACACACCGGCAGTCTTAAATATCTCCCCACTAACATACAGCGTCATACGAGAGGGCAATGTACTGTGGCACTGCGGGTGAGCTTGTGTCTGAGGGTCTTAACAGCGATGTTATTACTATTGATTCCTTACGGGCATGGCAGCATTCCATCAGAGGACACACGGGGGGCAGGATTCTATTACAATACAACAGATCACTAGATTAAAGGCCTGGCTAGTATGGGACAACTGTCTCCATATGTGCACACTCCAATCTGTTTACTTTCACTCAAATCACAAGAGCGATTACGTTGAGCAAACTTAATCTAACACTGGTTTGGCATGAAAGTCGTATAATATGAAGGACTTGTGCAAACACGTACACACACTCACGCATACAGTACTGACAGCTTGTTAGACCGTGTTGTACAAATTATTGACAGGTTGACAGGTAGTGTTGGACTGAGTGTGTTTACCTGGCTGGCTGTGTGTATGTGTGAGCCCTTATCTACATAACAGTCAATGAAGCTTTGTCAGCTCAGAACTCTTATCAAACTGTTTGCTTTTCTGTGTTCACGTGGCCCTTTGTCAGTCTCTTCTCCTGTCACTAGCTGGGTTTACATGGACACTTTCTTGTCTTTCTGAATGGAATCTTTCTGATTGACTTTTTCTGGTTATCTGTTTACATGGGATGTCACCTAATCTGGTCTGGTGTTTACGTGGGCCGTCGCAATTTATCAGAGTTGAAGTTAAACATGCACAAATGATGTAGCTCACAATGTAACGTGTCCCGCTAGCAAATAGTAAAATACCAGCTTCTAGTTGTTGGCACGTCGGGAGACTGATGGGGAAATGTACGGCTCCAGATGAAGTCACAGAGAAACAGAGAGAAATACGTGCACACGCTGGCCCTGACCTTAGCAGAATATTGGATACACCAGACACTGCTCCACATCCACCAGCTCTGCCAGCGGGCGCACACACTATAGCCAACACCCGCCAACAGAGCTCCGTGGCCTGTACCAACTCCCATACACTTGTGACAATAGTGACTGTGCAGAACAGTTTATTGGCATCACACGAAATGTAAGACGGGGCATGTGTAACGGTGGCCAGCAGTGAAGTTAATCCTCACTACGACACCTCATAGGATGCTCTGGCGACGCAGACTAGAGCCCGTGGGTTTTAGCCTGCCTTGTAGAGCAGCAGCTCTTTGCGTGGGAGATCGAGGTTAGATTCCCAGAGGGATGATCTCCGTCACACATGCACATGAGAACGCAACCAGGAAGTAATTGTGTTTAACCGTTTACATGATAGAATTCTTCTTTCAATCGGGTCATGAAACGGGATATACTACCTCTGCTTCGGAATGAAAATTTTATTGGGTTGGCCGTTTTTCTTCTGATCTGATCGTTTATATGGAGCATTTTCTTTTGGTTGGGCATTTAATCCGATTCCAATCGGAATAATAGGGTCCATGTAAACGCAGCTAATGTTACATTTTGGCAGCTCTTCACTAACAGCACTACAGCCGTTGTTTCAAATCCTGCTGATTTTGGCAATTTAAAGTAATTTGGCATCAGGACTCAAATAGAAATTTATGGTGGGAGCAAATTAAATGGCTCTGTACAATTCAGGAATGGGGATGAATTGAACATCAGACAATATGTGCAATCTACAGTATCTGTGAGGTTGTGTTTGTGTGGTTTAGTGATTGTGACAGGGAGAGAGAATTAGGGTGTACTCAGGATTTGAAAAATGTGTGGGCAATCAGCTAATGATCTGTCTCCAGTGAAAAGGGAGAGTGAGAGAGCAGTGTGGTAGAGAGAATATGGAACCAAAGGTTTTCATTCAGACTGTTGGAAAAATATAATCTAAGATATTTTAAAGAAATGTGAATAAAACTGATCAGATTCTGTACAAAACCCCAAGTCAATGGCTGTTTCTCAATATGCATTCTTTTCTGTTCTTGCGTTCTTGTAAAACATCATCATTCACAACCAAGTACTCTTCCAATTCACAAGTTCCCATCTAGTCAAGAACAGATAAAATACCAGGAAGTGTTCTTGATTAACGGTTCTTACCAAGGATCCTGGATCCAAGGAGCTGGGAAATATATCGGTATATATTTTCAAAAGAGAAATTAGACAATATAATTTATACATATATTGCTCTGACCACTGAGCTGTTGTGAGCTGTTTTGCTAGGCTATTGGTATTGGAGAAGCTAAACAGGCCGCCACAGCTGTAGATTACGCCTTATGCTAGTGTTGAGAGTGAACGAGAAGAAAGCGATTTATCTGTGAGAGAGCAGCGGAAATGATTAACCTTGATTAAACTATCCATATGTTTACTCAACCATGCTAGGTAAGCTATGTTTGTTGCCTGTTCAGGCAAACAAAAGGCACTGAACGTGAAGTCCCCCCCATCCTACCCCCCCAAACGTACAAAAGTACTCTGTATCGGCCGATGCTCTAAGTCAGTGTTCCCCAATCCTGGTCCTAGAGGTCCGCTGCCCTGCATTTTAGATGTCACCTTGCTGCAACACAGCTGATTCAAATGAATAGCTCCTTATCAGGATTCTAACAACCCATTCATTTGAGTTAGAGGGAACCCTGCTCTAGGTACTTGGCTTGCTACTCGTATTGGTCTTAAAAAGATGGTATCGGTGCACATCTAGTTTTAACATTAGATTACATTACATGTTAGCCTACAATTATAAATTAAAAAGGATTAATGTCACACTAATTAGTTATTTCTTATTTAACCATATACTGTAGGCTTTCATTATTGTTTACCCATTTCCCCTAGGGGGTGATAAGTGACCTCAGTGGAAGGGGTGGGAATTAAAGCAAAGGTAAGCAGAAACACTGTAAGCAATATTCTTCAAAATACCTTAGCAGTAATTTATAGAACAGCAGTGCTATGAATTAGACCCTTCACACTAACCATCAGCTGGCCCTACTTTACAGTCTCTCTCTCCAAGTTGTGTCTATCACTTGGTCGTTCTGTGTAAGCAATAAGCCACGGCCTCAGGATAGCCATGCAGAAACCTGCCACACAACCGGCCCAGATGCTAGCCTTCTAAAAACAGAGCAAGTGTGAAGGAGGACAGAACAGTACTGAGCTCTGTCAGGACATGTCGGTGCCATTTATGGACACATTTTGGCACGCGCTTGACTCATAAACTAAACTAAACTCGTGCAGCAACAGAAAACAGAAGTGGAGGACACACACCAACCATCGTGGAGAGAGACAGAGGCATACCGTAGTTTGTGTGAGTATGCTTCATTTGAAAGATCTATAATGGGTGGACAGAGCAGAGGCAATATTGCAGTGCACCAGGGCATAAGCGTTTTTCACACTATTCATTCGCCGATGGACACACACACACACACGTGCGCACGCGCGCGCACAAGCACACACGTACACACACAGCCAACGTCATGCTGAACAGCACACACTAATAGCCTGCAGTTCCACCTGGAAGGCTGTTTTGTTTCAGAGGCTGAGGGAGTCCGAGCTATCCTGTTCCGTGCAAAGAGCAACCCCCCTTGAGACAAGCCTGCACACGACATCAGCCCACTAAACAGAAGGCATCCCAATGCCTGTGCCCCCCACCTCCCTCCTCCCCAAACACACACACACAAACACACAGAGCAGAACACGAGAGGAACACACTATACAGAAAATGCCACTGCAGACAAGAAAGAAAGCATCCATCTCTAGACAGATACGGAGGGAGAAAGACAGACAGCTCCTCTGCAGTAAGTGTATATTGATTATAAGACAGAGGGCAGGAGAGTCTATGGCCAGCGCACAGCAGCCTGACTTGTTTTATGGCTCTGGTATTAATCAAGTGTGCAATGAATACAGCCTACCGTTAAAATTGGCAATGCATATACGAGCAGTTTGACTGTGTGGATGAGGGCCCTATGGCCGGTCTGGCCGGCATCATGACTACTACTACATCATGACTACATCATGACTCCTACTACAACATGACTACATCATAAGTACTACTACATCATGACTACATCATAAGTACTACTACATCATGACTACATCATGACTCCTACTACATCATGACTACATCATAAGTACTACTACATCATGACTACATCATAAGTACTACTACATCATGACTACATCATGACTCCTACTACATCATGACTACATCATAAGTACTACTACATCATGACTACATCATAAGTACTACTACATCATGACTACATCATAAGTACTACTACATCATGACTACTACTACATCATGACTACTATTACTTATTACTATTATTTAATTTCACAAGGATTAGAGGCATACAGAATGAACACATACACACAACATGCATACAAACACACACACACACACACACACACACACACACATCAGAAATGCATCCAGGAAAGGAAAAAACACTTCCCATGCAGCATCCATCTGTGACTGATACTGGTGTGGGTGACCTTTTAAATCAACGCAAGGCTTAAACTATTCTGTGTGTGTGTGTGTGTGTGTGCACATGTACAGTATACAGTATGATTCCCTAGCTGTCTTGCTGGCTCATTACATTGGCATCCTCAGAAGCAGGTACACATTATGTTGTATGCATTATTTTATGACTGGGATGTATAGCCAGTTATTTAGTCACTTCATGGATAGAGTTTCAGCTAGACCCAAGAACACTTAGCGGTACCGGCCTGCTTGTTCCATAAAATCTGACTAAGAAACCAAACCGCTACATTGGACGTTCACACACATGCCTCTCCAGCTTCTGTTTTTAGTCCTCTCTTTTCTTATTGAACTTGGATGCAAGTGGTGCCTTCAAATGGACTGCTTTTATTTGCATGACATACATGCATTGCAGTCTGGCCTATATGCTTTACTACTACGTGCAGTGTTTCATATACTGAATGTGCACATTCCACCACAGTCGTAAGGTTAATACGGTGAGACATCACCTGAAATAGCATACCGTAATATATGTGAGAGATGTCTAACTCATTTCACATCTTCCATGACACCAACATAGGTCAGCCTACCCTTTGACATAATTATGTATCTGGCTGAAAAGCAAACAAGTGACAAAAGGGAACCATTCTATTTTCTTTACTTCTGTTTAGCATGAATTACATTCTGCTTTACTGTTGCCAAAATAAGGCTTTTAGGAAATTATTGTTGCCAGGAAGATATTTTTGCCATACTGAGACAGTGGCTCTTTGAGTAGTCAGAAAATATAAAAGCGAAATACTACCACTATTTACCCCTATGATCACAATATGTAGTCTCCAGTTTCATTTCTACACATTATATTTATTGTAAAGGGCTGGGAGACAGAGGGGCAGCGATAAAGATAAACTAGTAAAAGGCAGATGTAACCTAGCTAATAGTTGTTTCATCATTTGACCAACGCAGTCACGAATCGTCTGTGCTAACACAGACTCTCAGATTAACTAGTATTAATACACGATATTACAACAATACAACAATATCGGACACGGAAAGGGCATTTCAGTTTGATTGTCCCTTTCGTGGACATATTAGAACAACCAGCAGTCATGGGATTTCTGATGGCACGGCAGATCATGCAGCACTGTAGAGGCTAGTGTATTAGTGCTATAGAATACTGTCTCCATAAAACTTACCCACTTATCAACTATAGCCTGCAGCACAATGTAGCATTTACCGACCTTATGTGATGTGTCGATTTGGAATTAGTGGGATAGCCTACGCCAGAAGAAGCTAAGATGATATGTCCGCTCTCATTGTTTTGATCCGAAACTTATAATGATCCACACTTTTAAAACACGTGAGGTTTCTTACAGGAATACACTTACCATTTGCTGGTTTGAGCTATTCATAGTGGCGGCGACAATCCAATGGGAACACTCCTTCCAAACTGTCCAAATAACGCGCACGATTACGCAACATTGAGCTCCATGCAACGTTCCTCACAACGTTAATTACTCATTTCGTGTTATAGCGGTACATACATTAATTAAAATACAGTTTGTAAATATCGCCCTTAGAAGTTTTAATTAATTCAATACGAGGTGTAGGGCAGGCGGGGAATATGGTCATCTGCGTGAGACCGTCTTCTCTCGTTCATCTTCAGTAGCCAGAGTTCCAGTCTTCCCACCCCCCCTCCCACCCGAGCGCGCACACACACACACACACACACACACACACGCACGGGTGGTAAGAGACGGACCGACTCTAGGACCAACCAAAAGCCTTGCGCCAAGGAGGCGGGCATGTACCGTAGTATGTGTATAATAAGCTCTGCACGTGTGTGAGCGCTGTGTGGAAGTCCGTGCTCTTTGTTACATTAGTTTACAGGCGTTGCAAAACAATGTTTTTGTAATAATAGCCTATACACCTGAATCCGGTAGGCATCATAGCATTTGGCTAAAGACAATTAGATTTTAAAACTGTTTCAATTATCATAATACTTTATCTTAATACTGTATTGTTACTGTAAATGTACAGCATAAATAGGCTATTCAGCTAGTACCAATGCTATAGATATAGTGCCCCACCTCTTCAGATACAGCAAGCATATAAATCAGCTGATAGGCTTCCGCTGCATGGGTGGCCAACAACCCTTTATGGAAATCATGGTCACAAACAATACTTTATGGCCATTTCTGGCGAGTAGAAACAAGTAGGCTTTCTACAGACATCTAAACGAGTAGGCTACATTTGTTTGTAACTCGTTCAACCTGCACATGGTCCCATGGGCTCGCTGGAGGTTGCTGTGCAGTGAAGGGTGTCCAGTGATGTATGAGAGCGATTTGTGGGAAGGTAAGAACGGAAATTTTGGATGAGCACCAAAAGTACAAACGCGCCAGTGTCCCAATGAACCAAATTACCAGGTCTACGCATTTCAAACCAATTTAGTTTTGCCATACTGTATATATAGCCTAGTATACTTGTATCATTTGAAGAAAACACCATCAACAGCACACAACAGTGGAAGAAATAGTAATTCATAGTTTATTAGTGGGCTGAGAGAGCTGGACAGATGAGCCGTGGGACGACAGGGGAGGCCAATGAGAGTGGGCAGGCTTGGCTGTGCTTTAACAACAGAGCAACAAAAGCCACCCCCGCTAGCTCAGTAATCCATCAGTACATCAGTGCTTCACCTCTAGCTATGCTAACAGACGGCTGCCATGCTAACTGCACTCGCTTCAGTGCAAGATGAAGAAGCTCCCACTCAGATGAGACCCAGAGGCGAAAAGCGGACAAACTTACATCACAGATAATGCTAGGGAAGAATGTACAGTATTTACTGTTATTAAACTGTGGATATTCCACCTTCATTAGACAGTTATTGAATCCAATCTTTAACATTGCTGGTTTCTACCATCATCTCTCTTCAGCTGTGTCTTGTTTGTGTGCGAGTGTGAGTGAATAAACAAGATGATCGTGGAGATCCAAAGCTCTAGGTGTCCTTCGGTTAATCAGATTAAAGTTTTAATAGAAGAGCTAGTCAAGGAGACCTGCCAGAGAGCCCCCGTCACCACACATTCATTTACACACACACTTCACAGCAGGACACACCAAACACACAAGCATGCAAATAAAGCCAGATATTAAAGTCACATTACTGTCAGCTCCCCTAGAGACAACTCTAGCAGCTCCACCCCTTGAACAGATACATATGAGCTATAAGCATAGCATGGGCTGCCCAGACAGCTCTAAATAAAGACACATAGAGATGCATATTTGCCTTGCCTTGTAAATGTAAATAGCTTACTTTTTTAAATATTATAATGTGGGGGCGTGAGCATATTATGCCTATATAACCATTTCACTTTCTGTAGTTTCCCTGTATTTACCGAGCAGCTGAATAGCATGTTCACCCTGAGGATGAGAGCATTCCTGGAGTCAGACTGACCCCATACAGGACTGCTCCCCAGAGAGTCCTCTATTTCCTATTGACAGGAGCAAAGCTGGTTTCCTAAACAATCTGCATCTCTCCTCCCATCTTAGTCAGTCCACAGCTCTCTCCCTTCCTTCATATACATGGGAAAAACACAATGAAAAACATTGTTCAACAGTATTTCATGTGCAAGATATTTGTTGTAATTTATTTGACTTTACAGTGAGGTTCATTAAGACATTTGAGAGATTCATATATAATAATATTAATAATAAAATAAAACAAACAAAATGCCTGCCCTTCTGTGTGCCACAACAAGTTATATGAAGGATGTTTTCTCAGAGGTAGTAGCACAGTAAGGCAGGGTTAGCGATTCTTTGACACCCTTTCAGTCAAAATACTGGAAGAGGACACACTAATCAGACACATCAATCCATGGTCATCTAATATATCCTGGACATGATAAGTGAATTATGTGACGTCATAAGATGAGCAAAGCCATCAGACGTCATCTGAGCTTGTAGCCTATTACCTGAGACACATTAACATTAACGTTAACATTTGAATTTGATGAGGTATGAGCGTACTCATACCTCAGTGCCACCAGGTCTTGAGGTGATTTTTACCAGATATGATGGGTAGTTCTGTTTTCAGCCCATAAAATACAGATTTTTATATAAAACAGGAATTTTGCCAATTTTAACACCAGCATTGATGTGTGTAATCACAGATCAATCATATTACTTTGTTTACATCTCAAAAACACATTTTAGGGTGCAGATACACTTTGACTTACTATAATAATGTAATTCTTTATATCCCATTGCCTTCCAGCACAAAATAACTTTGAAACACATCTGTGTGCCCATACTCTTATGTCTGTACATTTATGCTGTGACTTAACAAAAGCAGGTTGAAATGCAATTCCTCACAACGACAACAGAGCGTGACCCTATATTTATTATAAAAGGTGTCATCCTAGAAAGAGCTGAAATGGCTGATGTATGGATGGCTGAGTGTGTGTTTATAGCTCCTCCAGAAATGCATGTCAACTGTCAACTTGTGACCTAATGGCCAACAAAACTGAATGAGAGGGGCTGAGGCAATATTGGTTATCCGGAGGACCACAAAACCTACAAATCACCTGAATCAATGGGAACCCTGATTAAGGTCTTTAGCCTCAGGTAGTATAGTGATAACAGAATTATAGAAAACAACTTAATCCCTTCTCTGAACCTCAGGGTTAGCTTAAAGATAGTTGTGAAAAGTAAGGAAGAGATCCTGCTATAGAGCAGATACTGTATAGTGAAACGGGACGACTATGAATTGAGGTGACTGATAGGTATAAAAGAAAAACAAAGCTTATAGACAATAATACTGCAAACACACAAAAACAAAAAGCATGACACAATTTGTTGAAGAGGTTTGTTCTAGGGCAGTGAGAGAGAGAGAAAGAGAGAGAAAGAGAGAGAGAGTGAGAGACTGATGAAGATTGTGGAACACAACAGTCCAGTCGTGCCTCTCAACACCACACAACAACAAGAGGCCCCTTTCATCTCCACGGGCCCTCTGCACCAGGGCTGTGCTTTGAGCCACAGCTCCTGAGCGATTCCCCCAGGAGAGCATCTGGGCTTTCACAACGGCACACCATCCATCACACCAAGGTTATACATCAACTAACAGTGGTCAGCTAACCTATAGCTTTTAACAGTCGTGCTTGCTGCAGAATGTATAGAGCCTTTTTATTTACTTTTTTTGTAAAAGAAAAACTATCCAGTCTTGTAGTTATACCACACAGTAACTATATATACCTAAAACATATTGGAAATCCTCGGTTTGTAAACATTATATTTTAATTTACGTGACGGGATATAAAAAAAAGGTAGACAGACGATTCTGCTAAAAGAAGAGATCCTTTATTGTTCTACATAAAGGCTTAAAGTGGCCAACAGGCAGCCCTCCAAATGACAAAACACATGCATTGATTCAATAGACACTGGCATGCTGACACACTAATATACAAGTATGCACACACGTACACGCACGCCCACATACACACACACACACACACACACACACACAGCCACTTAGGCACCTAATTTTCCCAGTACTGCTGGTGATCACAGTGCTGCTGTTGTCTACTTAATGAGGAATGTGCAGGAGAAACTGATTTGTTTTAATGGGAGAAACTCAAGAAGGTGACAGAGAAAGAGACAATGAAAAAAGGGAAAGATAAAAGGTGCTACTGTACATTATGCATGTAAAATAATAAACAAACTCCAAACATACAACACAATGTACATAAGATGCAGTATTCTAACAGTACTCTACGGTAGGGGGGTGCATAAAAAAAATGGACTGGCACACACAAAAAACCCACAAGAGCATAGCAACAGCATTTATATAACCTAACAAAACATTTAAATCAATATTCAAAGAGAGTCATTTATCAGCGACAAGTCTTACGAAGGATTATGATGTATGTACTTACCACTTATTTATCACCACTTGACTTTAACTTTAAGATACTGTGGACTAAACGATAGACTTTGATCCAGTCTGTCTTTTAAGACATTTATTTAAAAGTTTCCACTCAAATGTCTGAAAGGCTTTCAGTGTGATTGAGTTAGTAAATGCAGAGATAATAAAAAGGATGAGAAATATGACCAAATCTGCGGAGGTTGGTATTTTCCTCTTCCCCGCTCATGGGTGCTGTTTTTAAAAGGAAGCGGGCTCAAGTCAAATCATTAAACTTGTTCCTACTAACAGAGTGTTATTCAGAGCTGCGTGACCTTGATGGCTGGGCCACAACACCGTGGCTGGACAAAGGTGTGAGGATGCAAAGCTGTGACGTGAGCTTTTGCCCAGTTTACTGTATAGGTGAAGCAGGGAACCAATAGCTTTAGAGGTTGCTATTGTAGGATGGTGTGTGTGTGTGTGTGTTGAGGACGTGTAGGTGGGACACGACTATTGGAGAGGGTGGAGGAGAGAACTGTGACACAAAGCCCCTGTTCTTCACTAGCTCACAAACACCATGCCCACTCTTGGCATATTCTGGAAGAACAACTAGGACAAGCCTGGCCAACGCACAGTTCATATAAAACACACACACACACAAGTATATTCCAAATTCTGAACATTAAAGATGCTGAACCATGCCATGGAACAAACCATAAAAATCTCAGAAGAAAAAAGTGAAAGACACATTCATAGGCCTAACCCAGGGAGACAAACCTACTGGAACATCAGCGTAGCAATATTAAAGATCTACCTTCTATACTGTAGCTTACTGCAACACCTTACTTCTCTTGCAACAATATTTACACACACACACGGAGCTGTGCACCCACAGCATCACCAGGGAGCAGTGTGCGATGAAGGAACCCGTTGTGGAGGAATGTGTTTTGGCTCAGGCGGGGTTGTGTATCTTGTATCACCACAGAACGCTTGGATGTTGCTTTAGCGCAAGCACACACACACACACACACACACACCTTCCACTGGAGAAAGCATGCCTTGCGTAACGTGCCGCTATATACACACCCTTACACAGCTGAACCAACATGCACACACTTATGCACACGTGGACACGTGCACATACAGAAGGAACTGTATGGATGAGTCGGTGCTGAGATACGTGGTGAGTTAAGGCACTTCTTACCAGGAAGGAAGGAAGGAAGGAAGGACGGAAGGAAGGGGTCAACGTGTGGGGAGAATAATGGATGAACTAACAGCTAAAAGGAAGGATGGCAGCTAGATTATTATTATTACAAAAATGGAAAATAAATTAATAACCGAGGGAAGAAATAAATGGAGAAATTAGTCAAATCTGAAATACTCATCTTGGAGTAAATGTAATTAAACCACCGGATAGAACAAATCTGTAGACACGCTTTCACACCACCCAGTATAGGAAAGTTTAACTTTTACTGCGGTCTCACCTCAGACTAAGGATTCATAAATTCTAGCCAAGCATAATAGGAGGGTATTGCTTTACTGTCCTTATACTTAAACAGGGATTAACTGGTATCAATTAGGCCTTCGCCCTTAATGTACTGCCTAGTAGTGTAGGTCTCCATATTAAAATGTGAGGTCCAGAGTGATAAAGGAGCACAATACAAGGAAGGAAAGCTCAGGGTAAAGAAGAGCATCTGCTGCACACACAAGGTAAGTAACATGCAATAAAATGTGGTTTGTAAATACACACACACACACACACGCACATAGGGTGTGCACTTGTGCTTTGTCCAATCAAGCGCCTCACATTTACAATAAACAAAATAATGATTATATAATAATATAACGAGAATATTAGATATTACACACTACTTCTTTAAAAAGTAATTTACTGAAACAATGCATTTTGAAACTAAAACGCTTGCATTGACATGGACTTATTAGGAATGGAACAGGTGAATGTAAATTAAATGTTTTTTATAGCTCAAACAGAGACATGATGGGACTAACTCTACCTATTCAGAGTGGCTTCATGCATGTTGACAAATTAATGTGGAAGGCAGCAATGGTAACCATGGCATGTCCACAGCTAAGTTTAGGGGTTGGGAGCTTGTAACAGGGTAAAGATGACTCCTGGGTGAAGTGGCATGGTAGCTCCAAGCTGATCACACGGGTCAGGTATTAGAACATGCCAGTCATAGTACAGTATAGTTGTACCTTTTCATTTTACTTGTAGACCTACTTATTTCTAAGATGGCATCAAGGTAAAACAAGAAAGTATATATATTTGTATTATATGACAGCTGGTTAGCCAATACAGGACTAATTTGACTAAATATATTATAAGTTAATTGGAAGTGCCTTACATGATCAAATTAAAGGTAGGAAAAGGTTGCTTTTCAATAGATCAAGGCAGTGTGTTATGAATTAGGCACAAATCCCATGGCAACATAAAAGATATCAAGGAATAACTTGCAGTGTTAGTTATGTCTCGTGTATACAAGTCTGTATTTCTGCAGGGCAATACAATTTGAGTACAGTAGATGTATAGTGCATTTAAAATACAATATGCAACAGTACACCGCACACCGCCAAATGTATAGCCTGAAGCATTACAGACTACAAGAACACTCTCTTGACAGTGCTGATTGGATTGTAAGTCACAACATGGTTTGCTTTGTTAAGATGGCCAGGGCAATGCAAGTCCATGATCTAATTTGAGATACACACATTTGACCATCTGAATGCTCCTGCCTTTACAATGCGATCAAAGATAAAGGCATTAGCAAGCTCTTAACAGACTTGTTTGACCCTGGCACAGCCCTAGACTGGGCCTTCCAGCCAGGTCTTCCCAGGACACCACTGCTAAGTCTGCAAACTATAATTAGATCAGGAAGAAAGTGTCCTTTTAGGGTCCCTTGGTCATCAGTGGGGATACAGGGACATGACAGGTAGAAGAGAAACTTAATGAATCACAAACCAGTGATGTGGAACAGCATAGGCAGAGTTGAAAGAAGAAAGAATACAACCTGGCTCGAACAACAAAGTCTGCAGAACAAGTGCATTGGGAGGAGCAGGAACTGTAAAGAGACAAACTGCAGGAAGAAAGGGAGGAATTGAAAAGCAAAAGGGCAAAGGGGTCTGGGAATAAGTAACTGTTGCAGCAACACAGACAACATAACCTCTGGAGCTCCAGAGACCGACCAGACGCTCACTCAGCCATGAACCCTGTCCACTGGGGGGTAACAGGAAGTGCTATAGTGGTGAGTGTGTGTGTCCATTGCTGGCTGGAGGTGCTATGACATCATGCTGTCACTCCCAGTGGGAGCCACTCATTACACATGGCCATTTCCTGTTTCCCGTCCGCCAACCCCTCTTCGCAGCTGCATTCCAGAGGCAAAAAGACGATTGATGTCAATAAAGAGGTGTTTTAGTGTCCTACTGTACTTAAGAGCCTTGTAAGAAATGAGAGAAAGAAAAAAGAAATATGGCAGACAGGCCAAGAATGCAGCCATTCCCACAGCAGATGGACTTGTTAAAACCTGAACAGCAGCAAAAGAAGCAATTATACATGCCTAAGGAATGCCGAATTTCTTCCATAGGACAAGTGTGATCTGTTCTGTTTGCTTTTTTCCCAAACAACTGAAACCAGCACACAGTCTTCCCAGCATACAAGCACATAAAAGAACATAAATAATTATGATACGCGGTACAGAGTGGAGATATCGACTTCCGCCTCTGAGCAGATAGATATTGCTACGGGGAAACGCATGTACAGCAGGAGAGTTTATGTTTTACACAGCAATAATGCCTAGCTCTGTTGATTTAACGCAGCATTCATGAATCACCGTGGAGCACAGAGATTCATAGTGGCTCTCAACAGATCCCCACTCGGCAAACACAGCAGGCTGAAGTTACAGTTACATCGTGTGAACAGCAGCTCCACCACATAGTGCAAAGAATGCCTGCGGGCAATGGAGAGATAGGGAGAGAGGGCAGTAAGAGGATGCATTAGTAAGCAGGGTTCAGAGGTCATTTATCACTATAATATTCATTAATTGAGAGTGTAGGCGTGTCCAGCCAACTATTTTCAGCTCAGGTCGTTGATTTAAACTGGGGCTTTGAGGTTAAAGACTGGTGTAGAATAAACAGGGAGGACACTCTTCTGTGCAGATTTCCTGCTGAAGTGTCCATGAGAAAGACCCTGAATCTCAATTTTCATAGGTTGAGCCTCTCACTCAGCCAGGGCAACAAAACCTGCAGAGACAGGTCAATGGAAAGACCTTTCCCTTCAAGACAATGTGGATTAGAAGCTGGTTGGGGGAGCACAGCATAGTAAATAGCTGTAGCGAGCGGTCACAGCTGATTGGGGGGAAGGGGGGGGGGGATGTATAGGCGGACTGTGCCCGCTGTTGACACACCAACAGCAGCAGGCAATACCAACAGGCTCAACTCAGTGAGGACAGATGGTTAATGGTGAAACAAAATGTGAACCCTCGTGCCTGTCCCAAATTGTCAGTAAATGATCGCGTGTTTTATTAACACATGCGTACGCTTTTTGCTGCAGGCGTAAACAACAACGGGATTACATTATTATGAATTCCTCCTCGCAATAATAGCCTACTAACTACTACTAACTAATGTTAAAACTGCCGATGCGACATTCCGCATTTATTTTCACAAACACAGACAGGCAAACAGACAAGCCTGCTCCTGTCTACAACACCTTATACAATTTTGGGACATAATTGCATTCTCCAATCTATGTATCAGAGCTGTAAACACATATCTCAGTCGAAGGAGGTTCTGTGGCAGGGGCTAATAAAATTATTAGCTCAATTGACTTGAGGAGACCTTGTGAGATTGCCGGCCTTGCCTGGTGGGTATGTGTGGGTGTCTGTGTGTGTTGATGGAGGGGATTGGGAAGGGGGTGGGGGCATCCCATTTACTTTCTGCTCTAGCCCAGAAGGGACAGTCAGCTTTCATTAGGGTGTTTGGATGACAGGTCAGCAGTGAAAGGACCTGGTATCCAGATGAGAATGGATTAGAATACAGCTGAAACAATGCCAACCGGCCACTGGGTCAGGAACCAGATAGACAGCACCACTCACACAGCCATGTCCTACACAACAGGGCAATTCCAAACACAAGCTAATAGCATAATACACTACAGCTGCAACAAACAGAGTTATAATACAGTGCATCTGATCATAGATCTTTTATATTTCTCTATTATTTCCAATGTGAGAGTGTCTGCCTGTATCTTCAATGTGTCTGATATAGACACATGGCTTCTAGCATATTCTCTCCAACCGTTATCTCATTTAAAACTTCGTAAAACAAATAAAAAATGCAATGTTTGAGATTACTTTCATTCTTGGAACCCAAATGCATTTTCAGATACACAAACACACACACCAGTGATTTATGAATGCCATATGTGCAGTTGTAGATTGTATGTGTGAACCCTGTTTGGAATGGGGAGTCTGAGAGCAGTTAAACTAAATGCTTTGTAGACTTGTTTTCTTGTGACAGAGCCCACCAGCGTAGGTCTGACACAAGGCGACTCACTGCTGCAGCTGCAAACTAAATAAACTGTAAAGTAACTTTGTATATGCACTGTACTTGTGGTGCCTACAACTAGATTATAACTGCTTGACATTAGGGCAGATAAAATATTTTTTAATCTCTCCCATATAAAGACAAACTCCGAGCCAACTTTCCCTTCACAACTTCACATCATTTTGATATCCTGTGTAATGTGACTAACATACCTTGTCAACAGCCTAAAATATATAACATGGAGAACCCAATTAGCACAGTGCAAAGAGACAAAAGTTCATGTTTTACCTGTAAACTCAGGGCAATTTGTCGAATGTACATCATGTTGAGGTCCTCCAGTATCCACAATTTCTCATCCATGTTTGAGAATTTATCGGTTGGCATCCTTTTAAAGAACTATCCACGCTTTGCGTGAGAAAATAGCCTACATTTAAATAAAATATTCTAAAACGCATTTCATTTGCACACGCATTAATATGATCAAGTTAATCAGAACAGTGAAAAAGTACACAATTTAGCAAGGCCTACTGAATCAAAATGTTTGTACAATCTTCGAAATCAATGACAGAAAAAAGAATCCAGACCACAGTTTGGCTCTAGGTAGACTACTTTCATCAGCGCAAAGTAGCCGCTCCACAAAAGGAAAAAGCAGGCAAGTGTCCTAAGTCAACGTGCGCACTATAATAACCATGTAGCCTACACGAGAAAAAAACACTGGTTCACAGCGCATATCTCCCTCTTCCCCTACTTTTCTCCACGCCAACAAAGCTCCTCTTAACACCCACAATGTACACCCTCGATGACAGCCGCGGGGGAAAGAATGGCCCTTTTAAAATGCAGTTCTCTTTGTGTCCCAGTGTCGTGATTGTGAATGCCTTCTGTCCGCTGTGACAAGACCTCTCCTCAAAAGGGCATCGCCTCCGCGGGAGTGTTCAGCACAACTACTCTACTGTGCGCCTCGCACTCCCCAACTTACCCCGGGAGGCGCGGGACCTTGCACTAAATTAACCCCTACAGCGCTTTGTAATGAACTAAAAAAAAAACGGAATGAGATTACTAGAGCAGTCTCCACGCCCTCTAAAACAAATAAATACCAAATAGGCCTACCACATCATCAGAGGAGCATGGCGGGACAGGGAGCTTTGTTCTTTTCATTTATGGCTTGGTAATAAATGGTCAAATATAGCAGCGTGTCAGATGTTGGTTAGAGGCTGGCGAAATGAGTATAGGTCTAGGCATATTAAAGAGGTGTGTAAATTGTGGTACATATTGTAACTCTGCAAATTAACAAAAATATGCTATAGGCATGTGTTGTGTAAACTAACTCAGACCAGGCAGTCACCAAAACTGATTCAAATTAATAGTAGGCTATGGGCAATGCAATGCTTAGGGAAATTTATAAGGTTTAAATGAAAATGTATAGGCTATCAATTTTTTAAATTCAACAGCCTATCAGCTCTCTGAGCAAAGTTTTTATGCTGTTGGCATTTCTTGTATTGTAAAAAAACACATTAAAGTGCACTAGAATCTTACATTTAATTCACCTGACAGTTTCCATGCACATAGTAGTAGTGTGAACACGTTCAAATATATAGTAGGCTATGCATTCCATTTCCAACTTTTACACATAGCTAGATGGAACCTGCTTTAAAGCATGTCATAAAATGTGTTTTATGAATGAACATAGGCCTAAATAGTGACAACAAAATAAACTATCAACTTTATGGACACCAGTGGTAGTGGAAAGCCGGCTCATTTCCAACAGAAACCTTCCACCCTGCAAATGTAAATGACAGCCAGCTAATGCAGCAGACAAGAACAAAATGTAGAGGTACTGTCGCTGGGTGAAATAAGAAAGGGTTGAGGTGAATACAGAAGGAAGGGCGTTGGACTCAGACACACATGAGCCCTGTGTGTGCGCGTGTGTGCTTGCATGCGTGGGTGAAACCTGTGAACACTGGTCTTTTCATCGAAATATTGTGTAGAAACTAAATGTATACTTGCTGATGAAAAAAACCTTACAATGTATTGTAACATCAACAGGATTTTGATACATAGAAAACATGATTAAATCCACTAAATGCACAAAAACATCTAAAATAACTAGTGGTTAAAAAAACATGAAAAGTAAAGAAAAAAACATGAAAAATAGCCATTATCTCAGAGTAGTCACTTTGATATCTGGCCATAAGCCCCTGAAGAGGAGCTAAACAGGTGGTTGTTTAATCAAAAGGCCTTAGATATTACTGTAATTTGCCAATTTTCAGAGGAATTGTTGATTAGCTTAGTGCAAATATCTTTGCAACACAAGCAACGAGTGAATCTAATACATGACACCATCAACACCTTAGGGGTTAAAAGACAAATGGCAATGGGTTTGCCTGTGCTGGCTGTGGGCACAATGGTTTGAGTCCTGTAGGAA
Source organism: Forbesichthys papilliferus (assembly GCA_025399855.1). Classification (NCBI taxonomy): domain Eukaryota; kingdom Metazoa; phylum Chordata; class Actinopteri; order Percopsiformes; family Amblyopsidae; genus Forbesichthys; species Forbesichthys papilliferus. Next base: position 15,299 of record JAODOY010055816.1, on the reverse strand, counting down.
TATTAGATGTTCACACCCCCACCAAACACCTTACAATTCCCCTTATAATCAGCCAATGGGGCCATAATACATTTAAACAATACCAAGTAAATGTATAGGTGTTATAAATATTAACAGTTCTGCCTTGTTCACACTTCCAGAGGCCTAAAAATCCCCCCAGATATTTGCAGTGTATAAATGCCTATGATGCACAGGCATATTACCTAAAGCACCATCATAAAAGCACATTCATTCCAGATGGGGAACTTTGATTTGGAGATAAGAATTGGCTCACTTACCAGTGGAGAGAATTCATGCATGATAATAGCCAGACATTATAGGGGACTTTTGTAAAACTATTTATGTACAGATGTGGTTACAATGTCATTTTAATTGGCATGCCCAAACACATTAATCAGTATTATAATAGGCTCCACTAAACATTCTAAACATGCCAAAAGGCAAAAAATGCATAAAAAAATGTATGTAAAACTAAATTTGAAGATAGTATACTGTGTTTGTTACTGCTAAAAAGCATATAGGCAGTTGATGGGTATGTTACGTACAATAGGTATTTAATTTAAAATATGTTACAATATTTTAAACAAGACATAAGCAAACTATGAGGTTATAGTGGAATAGTTGATTCCTGAGCAGAGAATGTCATCACACTCCCTGTGTGTGTAACCTGAACTCTCTCCGTTCTTTGTTTTCATAACCAGGCTGCCACACGTGCATGTGTGTGTGTGTGTGTGTGTGTGTGTGTGCGTGTGTGTTTGCGGCCCACTAAAAATGTGTTTTTGTTTGAGATTTGAGAGTTGAGATGATAGATCATTTTCATTTAGAAAAGTGTTTGAGGTAATTTTGTAGTGACAGCGTTGTTTGCCAAAAGCATGATTCATTTTAATATTTTATTAGTATGGTATGTTAATTCATAAAATTGTGTGACAAAACATGTCACGTCACTGACGTGACATGACACGTCATGCATTTTAGCATAGTTGTCTGCAGTTAAATGAATATTACTTTATTTTATCTAACATTAGAGGTTAGACTAAAATGTCTTAAAAAGGCAAGTTTAGTACTGTGGACTAACAATCAGCCTTTTAGGTCGATGTGGACTAGTCACTAAATGTACAGGAAGCAGCAAACTTGAAGGGAAGTTGGGCAAGGTGGAAACGATAGTTTAACATTGTTGAATATGTCTTACATTAACAAAAAGGGGAAGTTTAACAAAGAAGGTAAATGATAACGTCTTCTTAGCTTATAGCCAGGTCACTAAGTTAATAATAGCAATGTGGCCTTCGTCTGGGGGCTTGGTGCTAAAGGTTACAAGCTGTCTCCAGTGTGCAGTCTGACAGCAGAGAGCAGGGAATGAGAAAAAGGCCTCCAGGCCAGCAGGGCCTCTGGCCACAACAAAGAGCCCTGACTGTCATCAAGAGCTGAGCCCTGCCCACGCCACTGCTCCCACACTGACTGAGACACGTGTACACGGACAAAAACAAGGCAACTCACTTTAATACAAAAACACCCATGCATAAACATGGCACATATACAAATACTTACTGATGAATGTGTGTACAGTATATGGAATACACACACACACACACACACACACACACACACACAAATGAGCTGTGGAGAAACACTTAAATTAAAGCATGAACACAGCATGGGCACAGGTTGCCAGCCAAGTTTTCTCACACAGAGGAAGGAAGTGACTTTGCCTAGGAATTCAAATAGAGTCTAGACCTTTTTCATGCTGTAGGCCTATCTATACACACACCCTTCATGGCATGTGAACAACACCGCATATAAATTGCTCAGCTCTTATTTGAAATTGGGGGTGTCAAATGTGTGTGCAGCCTAATTGCTGTTTCACAGGATGGACAGATAGTTTGGGCTGGAGAAGGATTGAGCCTATGAGGCAGGTGGGTTTTGAATAAAGACACTTTATATAATAAGTAGAAAGGATCCCTGACTGAACTTTGACACAGAATTCAGAATTTGTTTTATTTCAAAGATGTGATTATTACAGCATTTTAATTACAGTTGTGTTGCAGTGGGCCACATTCACACCTGTTTAACTGGATGACATCAATGATTCATGTTACATGATGTATAAACCAGATGTATAGGAAAACCTTTGGAGGGACATAAAGTTTTGTATTAAGGCACAATGAGCGAGCAGTGCGCAATACGGAAAATCTCATAGTTTGTTCTGCACCTTATAGTTTCAACCTCAGTTTGTTATCTGTGACAATATTTTTATTATTTTATATTTTCCTTAAACTGAAACCACATACACACACACACACACGCACACTAGTTCAACTGAGGCAATCTGGCAGCTTCCCAGAAACACCTCAGAATTCAGCGCACAGAGGAAGCCGAGGCAGAGAGCTAGGTGAATACGAGCAAATTAGTTATTTAACCACATTGAGTTCTAGTTAGAGTGTGTGCGCTGTCATGATAGCATGATAGGATTTAAAAGGGTAACCATTAAGATAACCGTTTCTTAAGTGGTTCTGACTCTGAGCTGGATTAAAATGCAACTTTATGAGTAGTAAGTAGTACGATATACTGAACATGAGTGAAACGCGTTCCTCAACTGCTGTGGTCAGTGACCTGTTGTGTAGCTGAGATGGAACAATAGCGCCCTCTGGAGAGAATATCTCCAACAACAGATGTTTAGAGTTTTGGTCTTGTGTTCACATACTCCTGCGTTAACAAGCTGGAACATAGCCTACCGTATACATATATGCAAAACATTGACTCCATGACATTGTTTTTGATCAATACAAACAATTTGCCCTTTGACCTTTCACCTAAAACATCCTCTGCATCAAGCAATAGCACATACATAAGCCACACACCCACACAGACATGCCTAGTTAAGATCATTATGCTCTCATGTTGTAACCCAGCAATATTACACCATATGAAAACGACCAGATCTATTCAGGAGCAGGCACATACAACCCATTCACCTACAGACACAAAATACCTCAGTGTAGATTTCTTGCAAAATACCTTTGTGTAAAATGGGGGCCCTAACTTTATCAGCCTCACAATACAGCCAGGTGCTGATAGTAGTGAGATGAAAGGCCTCTTTGTCCTGAAAAAGAGAATAGCGCGCAGGGGGCATACAGCAAGGGGGCTGTGATATAGCCCTCTCAGAAACAATGACTTCATGAATCCGAAACTTGATTCTTTGCTGGTAATAAAAACAAGATCACGACTGAAACCCAGTGTTGCAATAGATGCGATACTTTCATCTGTCAGTTTATAATGCCAGATTTACAGAAAATGGAATAGATAAAGGATAATAAATAAAAAAAGTACATTATACCTTATTATATTTGAAAAGCATACCTTATTATAAATTAAAGCATGTGTGATGGCCCTGCCTTGTTTTAGCAGGCCTCTGGTCCTTATTGGCTGGGTAGGCCCTAGTTACGCCTAATTAAGTACACCTGGGCATGTCACATATATAGATGTGTTGCTGCACACTGTCTGTGTGACCCTCCAGGCACCACACATGTTGTTGTTGGTTAGTTTCTTAGGTTGTGTCTTAGTTGGGTTTCTTTCTTTGTTTGGTTAGCGTCTTAGTTTAGTTAGCATGCAACACACACCAGCTATATTCAGTACTTACACTAACTGACATTCACACCTCATTCTAATGTTATTCTGTTTGTTAGTTAAGTGTTTAGTTTGTTTGGGTTTACGGCCCATGAGCTAGGCCGTAACACATGCATTTGACCATCTCACCACACTTCTTGTATTGTAGTTATTAAAACAGAAACGTGACGTAAAGGTAGCGTGGGGAAGCAATGGTAGCTATAATTGTGACACAAACCGCTTTCTAAAGATAGGTGGAGTTACAAGACTGACAATGATATCTTGAAATTCCACACAGCAACAACGACCCATGTGTCCAAGCCTTGTATGGTAGTCAATGAGTGGCTGGACTGTAAATGAATCTGTGTGTGTGTGTGTGTGTGCGTGTGTGTGTGTGTGTGTGCGTGTGTGTTGTGTTTGTGACAGAACTGCTAGACAATCCAGGAAGAAGGAAAAAAAAAATCAAAGATGAATGAATGTCAACATTCCTGTCAACATGAACATACAGTAAGGGGTATCACACCATCATAGTGCACACACTAGCAAGGTGGGATATCTATGGGTTTGGTAAACAGACAAAGAGTTGAGAGATAAAAGATCAAATCGACAAAGACTATCACAATTACCATTCCTATCCATCATTGTTGAGTTCTGAATAACCAGGAAGCTTCTCAGTTTAATCTGGTTCACGAAAGTAGGTTGGCACTGCAGTACATGACAAATAATAGATCCAGATTGTCTCTATTTCAGGGTTTCTATGCCACAAGCCATTAACAAACCCTTTGGCCTACATAATATGCATCTCTTGGGGCAGGGAGGTCCATTGTGGCTAGGCTAGAGTGATGGACATGAACGCACAAAAGTAATAGAGACAGGTAACTGTTTACTTAGATCTGAAAGTATGTTCTCTTAATATTCAACATAATGTCCACTCGTGTCATTTTAATTGCCTTAATTAAGGTCCAATATTACAAGAGCTGAATGTGTTAAAAGATATATAAGATCTAGGTGACTGTTACAGTAAGTGCTTTTGTATTATATGTGCCTTTTAAAACAAGCTGTTTCATTCAGAGTTGGGTAAATGTTAATGAAGACACATTAGTCACACCACTATTGTCCTCATATACCTCTTTTATAATATTATTTTGTATAAAAGATCTGACAATGAGTTTATATTAGAATATAAAGCAGTACAATAGAGAGCCTCTAGCGTTTTAACCACCAACCAAGGTTGTAACTAAAGGAGACAGGTTCAGTGACACATGGGGAAAGTCACCATCTGTGACAGCAGGGCTGCTCATCTGAACAAATCCTGTCTATGTCTGAGAAAACCCAATGGACCCTGCCTGAAAATAAGACATCACCACTTAGTCACTGTCTCAGAATCAAGGTGTGTGTATGTGCACGCGTGGAGTGCTAACTGAAAAAGAGCAGTTCCTGTGAATAACGCAGGAACAGGTAAAAACTTGAATACGTCTATCCGTAACTCTTAAGTATGATGTCCAAAGTAAACCTTTTAAAAAACCCTGCATGTGTGAAATACCCACAGAACGTGACTAATTTCCTGCCTCTGTGTGTGTGTGTGTGCGTGTAGTCATGACATACTTGTGCCTTTGAATAACGGTCTGTGCGTTACATGACGTATGTCTGTTTTCATGTGGGGTTTATTCACTACGTAATTGTTCATCACCATCAGCTGGCATGCTTCCAGCTAGCTCTAGCTACACCACACATCACAGGCCCATACCACATTCTAATACACCACAAGGCTAATACTGTATACGTGGATAGCTAGGCTATTACACGTGTGTGTGTGTGTGTGTGTGTGTAAGTATCCCTTCAGTCCAGGTATGCTTATTCATCAGTATATCTTCAGTCACACTGCATAGGACCCTTGTACAGTAGTTCTGCCTATTCACTTTGGCTTACAGGTATGACTATGACTTGACTCCAGATTCTAACTTACTTTTTCTCAGCTTGCTCAAATTGCAGACACGAAATGAAAATACATAAAAAGTGCACATCAATGTATGGGGCATGTACTTTCCCTATGACAACAACAACAACAACAACAACCACAAATGCCAGTCATGCCAATGCTGCAGTCAAATTTGATGTCAAACCAGAGCAGTGCAGTAACAATCCTGTTAATGAAAAGAAAGTAGCACCATTACATCATATAATGGCTGCCCTGTGTGCCAGCTTAGTGACACGTAGAAAAGATAAGGCGGTGATGGATAGCCCTTGGGGTCCAGAGAAGAAAGGGGCTTGTACTGTATGTCAGCAACGGAGGACATCCTGCTACAGTAGCACTATTGATGTATGTGTGTGTGTGTGTGTGTGTGTGTGTGTGTGTGTGTGTGTGTGTGTGTGTGTGTGTGTGTTGTAGCACTTAATGCATCATCTGAGCGGAACACACGAAACAAGGAAACGTAAGGCCCACAAACCGCTAGGGATTTTGTGGCAAAACAAGTCAATAAAACTAAAAAGACCATCAGCTCCCACCAGCAAAACGTTTACCATGGAGATTGTGACGATGCCATTTACAGAGTAAAGCTAAATTCCAGCTCAGTTGGATGTGATGTAACACAATTATGTTTTGATGCACGATTCTGCCATGAAAACAAGCATTCTAGTGTCTGAAAAAAAGAGCCACATGCAGATATGCTTTTCTGTTTAACAGATAAGGACTGGGAGAGCGAGTGTGTGACTGTATGAATGAAAGAAATGAGGGGCCTTTCAGAATAATTCATTTGACATGTTCTGTTCTTTCTTTCACATAAATCATTGTTAACATCAGCCAACACAACAGCAACAATAGCAAGGCTCTGGCTCTGGCTCTCAGCTTGAAGAAAATATATTGGGGCAAAGCTCTTGGAGGCAGAGTGGCCCAAATGCCTGTAATAGGCTAATCCGCATTTTTTAAAAGTCCTTTACAATGATGTACTGGCAAAGTCTGATTCATTAAAAAATAGTTCCACATTTACTGGTTAAAATACCCCTTGGCATGCCAAGAACGCTGCCAAGTATAACACATAATAGATGCAAAGCTTTGTTGTGGCCTAAAGGCTGTAGAGAGGGTAATATTCTCCTGTCATCTCCAGTGTTCATTGTACCAGGCAGCTCATTTTAAACTATTTTAACCACATAGTGGTACCCCTGTACTAGCAACCAGAAACATTGGAGCAGTAGCACGTTGTGCACAGCATACCTTCACAAATCTCAGTGCCTCCCTGCCACTGTGACTGGCAATGGGATGCCCGCAGGACTAGGCCTTTTGAAGGCATGCAACTGGGAGTGACAGCCCATAGTTCTCTGGGTACACAGAGTTGCCTTCAGAGGGGACCTGAGGGGAAGTTTTGGCATTCCTAAAAAAAACACCCCCCGCTGAGAGGGTTCACTGTCTGTGCTTCCTCCCCTGCCGGCAGCCATGTTGCCCTGGTAACATTTGACCTCTCAAAGTTGTGCTTGTGTACCTACAGTATTATGAACAGGAAGGTCTAGTAAATCCTATATATGTTTTTAATATATATATATAAAATGGATTGGTTCAAAAGAGGTCTGTCTGCATTCAAAATACAAATAAAAACTTCTGACCAACTGCAGAAAATGTGTTGGGTGGAACACACCTCAAAGCCAGGGAGCAGACAAGGCCAGGATAAAGTGTCAACGGACTACATTCCCGTAAGCAGACCGCCATTTCTCTTGCTTTCTACTCAAATGGTTTAACTGTAAAAGAAGCATTGGATTAGGGAGTACAAGGACTACATCGCTGTTTGGACCACCACATTCATTTTAGGGCACATTAAATGCACACCGGGCAGAGAAGTCCTATTTTATTTCTAAAGGCAGGCAGGGTGTGTGTGTGTGTGCGTACTACTGTACAGGGCAGAGGAGAGGCGTATTCTGTACGGAGCAAAAAGTCAACGAAACCACAGCCCAGCGCCGCTGAATCGTTTACGCCACATCACTGCAAGTGTGTGTGGGCGGATGGGTGTGGCATTAAATCTCACACACTCGGACGCATGAACACATCAGAAGCACACGCACAAAATTTAAGATTAAACAAAAAAAACTCATTAAAAAAAAAAGAAAACCACACGCACAGCATGTTCTCTACTTGAACACATATATTTTTTCATTTTTCCATTTATAAACACCCACGTGAGCACAAAACCACTTCCTGGCCATGCATAGCTAGCTGTGGCCACAGTGGTATGGTACCACCGCTGAGCCAGTTAAACATAACTCAGAGAGGTGAAGCCCTGGGAAAGACGACAGTGCACGTCCACCACCATGATAACCTCCCACACAGCGTGGCTGGGTGGCTCCAGCTGTCACAGCAGGCCACCGTACGGAGACAGCAGCTCAAGACGCCGGGGCAGAGGCATAGGGTAAAGCAGATGTTTGCTCTGCTCCGCTCCCACGGAGCAATACACAACACTTGGAGAAGAGATTACACTGGACACATACGTCCATGAAATACCTCCTCCGCCTGGTATCTTCTCTCTCACTCTAAACACTGTTCAGTGATGTGTGTGTGTGTGTGTGTGTCACTAATGACATTGACCGCTACCTTACAAAGGCAGTGAGATACAGGTGCTGATTATGCATGCATATTAATCTAATCTAGATAGATCTAATCTAATCTATTCATACTAGGAAATAGAAATACAGTTCTAAGAAGCAGAACTGACCAGCACCTCTTTCTTAATCTGAACAGACATATTTATTTCACCGCTCTACAAAAAACAGCAGCGTCTGTTGTTGCTAAATGGGAAATTAGTTTTGTATTATATTCTATTGATAGTGTGTCACAGCAAGATTTAAAGGACCCATTCCATGAAAACCAAGTATTTCTAGTTGTTTTTGGAATTAGCAATGCCGTTGTGACACCGAGAAGTAGTAAGCCTTTAAAAGTGGACTGTTTCCTGGTCTGTATTGGCTAAAAAAGGGAGAGGGGCGGGGAAACAGGCGAATGAGAGAAACTTGCATTATGTTGTGTAGATTACTGCATAGTTTGTTTGGTAACGCCCCTATGAGGATATGGCCAGCTACGTAGTATCAGTGAAATATGCAAGGCAAGGAACTGATGTTGATCACCAGTACACAAACCGTAAGTAAAAGTTTAATGTTCAACATTTGCAGTTGACCAAATCTGTAAATCAATTGTTTGATACTGTAACTGCAGGCTACCATACCATAAACAAGATGAGTCTGCAGGACAGGCATATTATCAAGAGTAATGTGCAGATCAATAACTACAATAGATAAATATAGGCTATTGTTCAGAAGCCGTAAACAGATTAGAAATAAGATGCTTAAATAATCTTGTGTTGATTTACTTAACCTAAACACTTTCTCACTGATAAAGACGCACTGTCATACTGAAATTGTATCCTCTGCCAGAATCGGATTGTCGTTTTTGGTACTGCGAGTAATAATGTTTTTATCTGGGTCATATCATACAAAACATTTAACGGTACGTTCAAGATAATAACAAAGATAGAATAAGTCTGTAATTTCAACGTTTCTTGTTTAACCAAATAGCCTATCAGATAGCCTCCTATCTATCATAGCCCTGTAGTGGCAAAAACGGCTGCGGTTTCGTGCTATGTGACCCTTCATTCATTCATTAATACGTGCTTATGGGTACATGGCTGGTTATCAAAACGTAACATCATTCCTACACAGGGCTGTGTGACCAAGCTGCTGCTGTGTTGTTGACACGAACAACAATGAACTACATTCTGCCGCCTGTATCCTTAATGTAGTCTGGACAGCAAGGCGGAATTCATGCTCAATATTAACACCTTGAAAACCCTGCTGAAATAAAACCATATGTGGTCCAAAACCCATAAAACTATGTTTAAACCGCATTTGAGTACTAGCAGCAAAGCAGTCATAGCCTCACCTAAGCTTGTCAACTACATTACATTGAGAAGTCAAGGAACTGTGTCAACAAGTGAAAAGAAGCATGGAATGACTTCTTTCAATTCCAAACCAACCAAGCATTACTGAAGTTAAAGGAACCGCCTTTACAGCGGAAGCTATAAAAACTACCACTAGCACACCAACGCATACACATGGATTATACGCCCATGTGGTGAATTGGACCTTTAGTGTTGTGTTTAGTGTTGTGAAGCCTGGTTCATTGATATGCCACAGACGGCAAGATTACTAAGAAGAGAGGAGGGAGAGGGGGGGAGAGAGAGAGAGAGCGACTCATTATTAGCAGCAATGCCAGATGGACACATTAATGTTGCATAAGGAGCATTTGAGAAAAGATAAGAGTTAAAGAGAAATAATTGTTTGATTTATTTGTTTGCTTAGTCAAAGGCAAAGACATCTTCTCCCAGAAAGATAAATAATTCACTAGCGTTCTCAGTGTGACCAAAAACTAGCATGGCTATTTAGCTGCATTGCTGTTATAAGAACAGAAAAAACAGAAACAACAACACACACATCCTTAAAACATATCTGGCATATCTGTCAAACATTCATGAGGCAAAACACACAAAATCCACTGCAGGTCTGTGTCAGCGATACGTGGTGGCAGGTTAGATATTTATGGTGCTCAGAGACCGAGCCGCAGCCCTCATCGCTGCAGATGCAATTAAGGAGCAGATCTACCTTCTCAGTGGTCACTGGACATGTCACGTGACATGAATTATAAAAAGCCAAAGCCACAATGTGAAGGTAAACTCACACCTCACAATGAACACATGCTCAATCACACAGAGAGGGGAAAGAAACATTTTTTATAAGGCACCATTAAGAGTTTGAATTTGAGTTTTGCTTGTGCTACATACCTTAATCTGAAAGCCGAGACAATAACAAACCATACTGAGGTTTGCTATTGTCATAGAAGGAACCAATCAACTTCCAAAATCAAATGTCAAGACATTTCAAATAATAAACAAACCATGTTATTTTGCTTGTCTGTGACAGGAAATTTCAATACACGATTTTTCTATTTTTGTGGGCTCTGTGAACAATGTGAAGTCCTTCTTTAAACAATATCCAATAGGATGAAGCAGATGTGGGACAGTAGATTAAGAAAATTAAGAAACATGACATATAGGCTCATAGGCTCGCCTGCCCTGCCCTCATAAAGTTGTGAACAGGTGAGAATACAACGGCAGTCTTAATTAGTAGCCTAATGTTGAGTGTTTGAGTTAGAAATCAGTGAAACCTTTTCTAAAAACAGTTAACACGACTGGGCTGCACAAAAGGAGTGAGAAAGTTGTTAACACATTTTCTATGCTGTGTGCATCACTGCTTGTGTGTGTGTGTGTGTGTGTGTGTGTGTGTGTGTGTGTGTGTGTGTTGTTGTTGTTGTTGTTGTTGTTGTTGTTGTTGTTGTTGTTGTTGTTGGCGGCGGCGGCGGCGGCGGCGGCAGAGGGGGGTGGGGTGGGCTGCGGACAGTATAGCCTACCTGTGATGTGTCCATGAAAACGCTCCTTCTGAACTTCCCTCGGCGGATCTCCATTTCAAGGGCTGAGCCTCGGGCAACGGTTGCTCTTGCTGCTTGATTTCGGCAAAACATTGTCTCTTATTAAGATCCAATGTGTTTTGCCGCAAGTCGTCTTATCTGAAGTAAGCCTAAGCTGCTTTTGAAACATAAAAGTAACCGACCGTTCAGAAACGCCACACAGCAGAGCGCAAATTCAAGTGGCACCAAGATGCTCCGTTGACAATCTCCCAAGAGGTCCTGGCAATCCTGTTATAAGCAGTAAACTATTCTAAACTGGAATGTCGCGGTGAGTCCGGCCAGAGATGCAGACGACCTCTCCTGTGTACAGTAGCACACATATGCCGCCTACAGACGGGGACAACACGCGGCGCGACTAACTTTTCTTTTGCTCTCTTCTGTGTCAGGAGACCTCTACTGGCACGGGCAGGGATTTAGTTCAACGGATGACATGCGCTCGGCACAGCAGGCCTACAGACACCACTGTCAGTGATTTCACATGGCAGTTAGCGCTATGTTAGTTAGTGTTGTAGCCAGGGACGGAGTGGGACTCATTTTCAGCCCTGTTTCATGCCTTAGACCAGCCCACTTCACGACAGTCTATATTTAAAAAAAAAAATAATTAAAACAGAATAAGTCTGCAATAGTGCACTCTTCTCTACAGTATTGTCATTCATTAAAATATTTGACATGGAAAGCAAGTTTTGATTAAAACAATTAACATTTCCCAATGGCAAAATATAGGGTTATTTCATATTATTTTTATCCTATTCCCTTTCAATCGTGAGCTTTGTAAATATTTACTATCTTTCAAGTCCATGTTATTAATGTAGTGCTGAATCATCTGGTATCATTCATTATCACATTTTTCATTCAGCAGGTGTATTTTACATTATAGATTACATTACATTCTAATTCTTCTATTCACTCTTAGATAGTACTTGCCCATTCTGCATCAACAACAACCTCCACTGAATGAAGTTTACAATCAAAGTAACTTTTTTTCCCTTTAACAAGGTACTGTCGGTAACTTTTTCTTTTTCTTTAACAAGGTACTGTCGGGGAAGTCTAAATACGGCATTATTAACCTGCAGGCTGCACTCTGCGGGTACGTATGTGGGCTGCGAGAAAATAGTACATAAAAAGTTAGCTGCTGTGATTTCTGGCAGCCAGAGGGATAACCTCTATTTTTCCACCCAGTGCCACCGCGGCCAAAAAAAAAAAAAGACAGGCTCGGAACTCTGCTGACGTTCCCGATTAGCCAATCTAGGCCTGGTTGTAGCCTATCTCACCTAGGCCTGGTCAGCTAGGTCACTCAGTTACTTAAATCACAATTTTTTGGCATAGATCCCATTCCTTTTCATCACATGTAGGCTATATCCATAACCCTAAAAACAAGTCAATTCAAATTCACCTTTTCAGTGTCCCATGGCCATAGCCTAGGCTAGCAAGCTAGGCAGCAACATGTTTTTACAATAGCCAGCAGTTTTCAGAGTTTCAAATGAAAAATGATTCCAATTAAGGCAGCTCAATTCAAATCACACTGTGGCATCATTAGCATAGGCTACACTTTAGAGAATGTCAAAATATCCAGGTTCAGTGATCTTTGAATTTGAGCACGTGAGCACTCGAACACTCAATCAATGGCAGCAGGCCTACATTATATTACCAATTGCATTTTTCCACTTTGATGTTCACACAATGTGTTGCATAGAATGCGTGCAGTGTCAAATATCCACTTCCAATCAACCAGGGTTGTAAAGGTATAAGAAGAGAGCCCTGTCTGCGCTGTAGGCCTATGGCATTTTATTTATGAGCATCAGCATCAGACCATGAAGATAAAACAGAAATGTGAATCACAGTCCTTGTAAGATCTTTAGGGGTAGCTGAGAATTTACTGGGTGAGGAATTCTGCCATCTTGGAAGGTCATTAGATCAAGATCATGAGGCAAAATATTATAATTCAACACATTCACAATTCATGATGTATATTTGTCAGTCCGCTCCAATTGACATGCACACACAATAATTGACAAAGTAAATGTAATCAATATTTTTAACTAAACTGGAGTTCACCCTCAAATGGTCAAATGCTTTTTTCGCTGTTTGGCTTAGGAAGGTTTACTTTCTTAGCCTGTTGAAACGTGCCAGTTCCTCAGAGATTTATCCAATGAGTTCTCAAATTGCTTTACTGCCAAACCACTCTCACATGCTGTATAGCAACAAATATCATCTCTGGATTCATTCAAATCTAGACAGTTGTCATGTATGTTTTTAGGTCTAGACAGACACTGTCTACACTAACTTGTTGTGAAGTCATGCCTCTTTAATTTTATTCTTACTACATTGCGTATGCATTACACTAGTATTCTTGTTAGGGTGACCATATAGGTTTTCAGCCTGAATAATATATGTTCTACTATTATTCTGCTATACAATCTAAATGTAACATAATTATACCCTATTATGGAATATGCTTTTTTGCATTTTTTTCATTAGACACGTTTTCTTTTATCTGCCACTTCTTTATTCACAAACTCACCAAATATATGCAGCCTGAAGCAACATTTATTAAGAATCACACCAAATCACCGTTGAACATTTGACAGAGCTGATGACGATACTTGGGATAGTTAGGGTCTGGAGTGGTCATTGCATAACTACTCCCCTCTGTAATCTTCCACTTGACTAATTAAAAATCAGGATGTTTGTTGATGTTGGGAGCTGGAACACATAGCCAAAGGCATGCTGTTGCTGCAGCAAGATCTCCTACAATGGTGTATGTGAAATGCAAATTCTGTTTACACATCACGTCGCTATGTGTGTGTGTGTGTAGTGTGGGTGGGGGTAATCGTGGGGAAGGACCTTGCTTTCCCAGGCCAGGACTGACCCTCTTGCAACTCTTGGCTGGCCCTTGGTGAACTCTGTTACACAGTTAGGCTATAGCAATGGTTTATTTGTAGAAACCTTACTATATGACTGATTTTGTATCTATGCCTGTGAGGAAAGATCTGTGTTTTTAAAGACCTTGTTAGACATCCTGCATGCAAACATCCCAAACAAAATGATCTTCTTTAGGTCTGTATTTTTAGGTCTTTTAGGTCTGTATTTTTAGGTCTCTTTAGGTCTGTATTTTTAGGTCTCTTCAGGTCTGTATTTTTAGGTCTCTTCAGGTCTGTATTTTTAGGTCTCTTCAGGTCTGTATTTTTAGGTCTCTTTAGGTCTGTATTTTTGCCCACAGCCGTGCAAAGGAGAGCAAGCAAACAAAGGGGAGATGCTGAACATCAAAAGCAGCAGTTAATATTGGCAGTTTGACAGCACACAAACAAAACACATCACTCTTTACCGCAGAGCAAGGAGTACAGAACAGCTGGACGATGATTATCACAGTCTAAAAACACAAGGTAATACTTTTATGGGCTACCACCACACCATTCACTTTCTTGACCTCACACTCAGTTATATAGCCTATTAGTTCTCAAAGTGGGGGTCACGAGACACAGCGGAGGGGTTCACAAGATGATTTGTAGACATTTTTAAATAATTTTGCATAGCACAGTTTAGCCATAATTGTTAGTTATATACATTACTTTTATGTATTCTGCTACTAGCATATATTAAAATATGATAAAATAATATTATGGCTGTTATGCCATAACAGTCATATATTAACCACCTATGGGATCTCTGGCATTGTTGTTTTGGGGGTCATGAGGTGAAAAGCTTGAGAACCACTGCTATAGCCCACCAGTTAGAGCTATTGGTGCAGGCAGAAAGCAAACTTGTACTGTATGGGAAGGTTTATTTGGCCTCCTCTTCAGAGTAAAAGAATTACAAACACAGCAGAGTGATTTTTGGCTTTACCCACTGTAATTACTTGTGGTTTTCTGTGCTCCAATTGTGTGCTATTATATTATGCACACCCTCTTTTTTATAGTTCTCATAGTACTGTAACTCAAACAGTCCAAGAATGGCTCCCAATATACTGTAAGCCAAGTGTATGCCAAAATAATCTCTGTGCAACAGCAGCAGATCATCTTATCAAATGTTGCCTTTAACCTCCATGGTTAGGCTATTTGACCCTCAAATTCTGTTTTAAAGGTTAAAGTAGATATTTGAACTCAACACACCTCTCGTGGTCTCAGGGGAGGGGCCAGACTAAGAATGGTTCAGAAGACCCCCATGAAGAACTTGAAAAGAGAAGGAGTTATCCTGCCCGGAGGAA
>JAODOY010055805.1:0-17994 GCA_025399855.1 Forbesichthys papilliferus | reverse complement strand
GACTAGAGACGGTCTCTTATGTGACGTAGTGCTGATGAAGAGGCTGAGACTAGAGACGGTCTTTTATGTGACGTAGTGCTTATGATGGGAAGAGGCTGAGACTAGGCCAAATATAGTATAATATTGCTATTAAGGTTTCTAGATCCATTTTGCTAATTAAACTCTGATTATTGGGTAAATCATGCTCCTGTGCAAGATCCAGCTTTATTGTTTCCATTAAGGAGCATTACATTCACATGCACACTTTGGAGAGAGTGGACAGATAACAATCTGCGGTGTTGTTTTCTTGAAATGATCATCATTTACATAGTCTTTTCAAATCTATTTCTGTTGCCAACTAGCATAGTGTCTTTGTGTTCTCTGTGTTTGCGAAACCAAGAAACTAAATAGGTGTGTTGCAAGTGTTCATGCATTTAAATAGCTCATTACAGCAAGTCGGACTGATGTACACTGCATTCAGCATATGGAGCTGAGGTCCTATCATCTGCGCTACTGTAGGCGTGGAGAAAAACATTTGTGCAGCAACTAGCCTTTGATGAGTTAGCATATCTAAACAGGTGGATGACAACAGTATGCACAGGTCCTCCACATGCTAATTTATGTCTTAAAGTGTGGCCATTGGATGTCACACTCTTATGCTATATCTACAAGTACACTGCTATTTTTAAAAACAAAACCTTTTTCTGCACGATTTGGCCCTTCATCCACACGTAACGGTGCATCCGGTCACTATTTGGCCCTTCATCCACACGTAACGGTGCATCCGGTCACTATTTGGCCCTTCATCCACACGTAACGGTGCATCCGGTCACTAAAACCGAAAGTTTAGGCAAACTCCTGCCAGGGTGAAGATATTTTAAAACTCCGTCCTCGGTGTTCACGTGTAGTTAGGTACCTTTTTGCCTTGTAATGTCAGCTTGTGTGTCGGCCTTTTGTATGATGAGCGCTGTTTACATCAGAGAGAATATAATTGAACAGAGATGTCCGAACTTCCATATTCGATTAAGCGGCTCGGCTTGGAATGCTCTTGACAGATTTACAGGGTATTGTTGCGTTTCCTTGTGATCATTTTATTTTTAAATGTCCATTTTGTACGTATGGACTTAGTCTTAAGAAACCAAACAAATGCACATGCACACATGACCAGATCAGCTACGAAAACAGAGAATGACGTACAAAGGAGCTTGGATTACAAGACACACAAAGGGAGCGTGATGCCATTCTCTGACTGCTCAGGACACAGTATTACGCCACTAATATAACTTTTTTGTCAAATTCAGCTAATTTGTCTGGTCGGCGTGACGTCATATCCGGCAGTGGCTTGAGAACAGTCCTGGAGGGCCGCTGTCCTGCATGTTGTAGATGTCTCCCTGCTTCGACACGCCTGATTCACATGAAGGGGTCGGTACAGGCTTCTGCAGAGAGTGATAACGACCCATTCATTTATATCCGGTGTTTTGGAACAGGGAGACATTTACAACACGCAGAACTGCCAGGGCAGTGACTCCCCCAAGGACCAGGGCTGAGAGACACTGAGCTAGCTGGTTGAAGGGGAACGTTTCGCAAGTCAGCCATGAATAATGAAGTCATCCAGCATTCAGAGTTCAGCTGCAGCTCTTTGACACGTATGAGTACAGTACAGTACAGAGAGACTTGAGGTTTCAGTGGACTTTTTATCATTTATGCAGACCAGAACTACCCAGCGATCCATTCATGTCAATGGGGAGGTACACGGATTTCACCATAGTATTGCCCATTATTTCTCTCTGGGGCGTTAATAGATATTTTGAGTATATAACATAAATTCCCAAGTACCTACGATCAATCTTAGGCCACAATTGTATTTATGCAGCAAACTGTAACGCTCCACAGCAAAATGCTGTTACCAAATGCCTTTAAGAGACCAGAAGCGTTCCATTTTTAGCTACTATTGAAACGCATTAAAATGCTCTATCTTTTTATTATAATTATAATTATTCCAGTATCTTTGGATATTAAATATACATAGAGATTGAAGACCTCTTCGCCGTGAGCACACTGACAGTGCAGTATCTCTTTCAGTAGAGTTTTCCAACCATAATAGCCGTAAAATTGTGATTAAGAATCGAAACCCTGCACGTTTATGCAAAACAAGAATCTTCATCGAGTTCAATGAAAATGAAGCCAACTGCGTACATGTTTTACAGCGGGTGTTAATGAATATGGCAATGACAGATTTGGTGCGCTCTCACGCATATAACAGAACAAGGACACACACACACACCATGACCTCAATGGGATGCTTGGAGCCAGTCCACGAAGGGCACTAGAGTAGAGAAAACACACACACACATGCAAACGCACACACGCCACGCACACACACATGCAAACGCATACACGCACACATTGATCAACCTACTTATTGCCCCAGAAGAGCAGAAACATTACAGTTGATTTAAATAATTAAGCAGAATTACCGACAAATCCATGGGGAATACTATAGTTTTCCACCTTCTTAGCTTGTGCACACACACACACACACACACACACATACAGGTGAGTGTAGTACGGGGACATAAAATACGCTAGCTGCCAGCTGGGATATTCTGGAAGGAGCCGTTAAATGCCATCAGTGTATATTGTCTGCATGGGCACGTCCTCAACTTCAGTGACTCAAAATAACTACAGCAATGGGGGCAAACCATTTCATCTCTGGGACCACAACACAACAAGTGATGCTCTTCAGTGATAAAAGACCTCAATATTCTCAGTCAACGGGATGGAACAAAGCATCAAACTTCGGTGATTTGTCTGTGGACGGGAAGTTAGAAGGTATCGGTTTACTCTTGAGTATTTAATATAGAAATCTTGGAAGTAAATTGTAATATCCTATAAATTACAGTGGGTATCACGATACACACTTAATGATTCAACATTCATTTGATTTCTCAGGTCCCAATTAGATTTTTGATTCTTTACCCACCCACAATATACTCTATATACAGTGTATATTGTAGTAGCAGACAATGGGGTAATGTGACCTCCAGACCACTAGGGGTGGTGTGGGAGGACAGTTACTGCCCAACCCACCTCCTGACAGAGTGGGGGAGCAGTAGCTGTACTCATTCAGCCAATCAAGTAGAAGAAAGATGGCCTAAGGCAATCCTGTACAGCGCTTTGAGTAACCGGAAGGTTTAGAAAAAAACGCTGTACAAATGCAGTTCCAGTTACCACATTTGGAACACTGGTTACCATGGCACCAACTCACCAGGATGGGAAAGCCCGTGAGGAAGTCGTAGATGAAGACAATGCCACTGATCAGGTAGGTGATCTGCAGCGACGTCTTCAGGGGCTCCGAGCCGTCGATGGACGACCGGCGCTTTCCCTGTGCGTCCTCCACCACGATGGTGGGCACGGTGAACTTGTTCTTGTCGGCGTTGTGGCCCGCCTGGGTGGCGAAGGTCTGGAAGAGGGCGATGCCGATGCAGATGACGCCCATGGCCACGCTACCGCCGATCAGCAGCAGGAAGCACACGCCAAAGCCCAGGCCGATCTCCGTGACGATGAAGCGGCAGTCGGAGGTGTAGAAGCGGTCGATGGTGTCATGCCAGCCCACGGCTGGCAGCGTGGACAGGATGAAGGAGACCATCCAGATGCCCATCACTGTGTGGACGGCCTGCTTCTTGGTGTTGCTCAGCCTGGGAACAGTGACCACACATGGGGCTCAGACACAGCCATGACCCCCCATGACCCCCCATGACCCCCCCATGACCCCCCATGGCCCCCAATCATATCAGGAAATGTATGCACGAGTAACTCAAGCCAAACGACAGTGAAGCGCAAAGCGCCCAAAGCAGTCAAATCAAAATAAACACTGACGAGGCTGAAATTTCATCCGTGAACGTGTGCAGTAAAGACTACAGTACACTGATAACGTATGCGGTCGGCATTCAAGTGGGAGCTTGCGCTGACTCTGTAAGCTTTTTCACTGCGATGCTCATTTGATGATCGGCGGGGGGGTTAACAGGGAGAGGAGAAACACCAAATGATAGAGGATCATCTGTGTGGTTGACACACATATTACACTACATTATGCTATTAAAAGGGACAGGTCATAGTATGCAATGCATGCTCGTAACTGTTATATAGGGGTCGTGACTCAAAGAGCTATAAAATTGACTTCTCAGAATTCAATAGACCTATTTCTCTGTGCTGCCCAAAAGGTTTCATTTTTCAGATCAAGCGGCGTTCAAAAGATCGATCATTTGATAATGGTGATAGGTTGCTCTTTACGTCACCTGGTCTATTTGTCATCTAAAGGTATTTTTTCCGTGCAGCAGAGACTTCTAGTTCCACTCACCTCCAGGTAATTGTTACAGCCAGGCAATTTACTGAATGTTCTTGTGCCCAGTGGCTGCGTGACAAGTCCTAGGTTCCCACAGTGCGTATGCAACGTAGCAGGCCGTGTTCTTATCGAGATGTCAAAAGTCGGC
Organism: Forbesichthys papilliferus; assembly: GCA_025399855.1. Lineage (NCBI taxonomy): Eukaryota > Metazoa > Chordata > Actinopteri > Percopsiformes > Amblyopsidae > Forbesichthys > Forbesichthys papilliferus. The sequence goes on along the minus strand of JAODOY010055805.1, from coordinate 13,522 downwards.
ATCGTTTTTTTATTTTTATTTTTTTCAGTCACAATTCAATCATGGCTCAGTCACTCCTCATGTCAGTGACTACATAAAAGAAAGACATCGAAACATGGGAGTAGAGGATATTGCATGGGGCATTGTGCCGGTGAATACAGATGAGTAAAACATAAAAAAATGGACTGTCTAGGCCAGGGCATTCTAAGGTGGTTTAGCCAGGGACACTTAGTGGTGGTGGCGTACAGGTGTGTGTATTTATTTAATGCTTTTGTGGTGTGTTGATACAGCCCGTAAGGACCCATTTGTGTCAGGAAACCAGAAGGGGATAACGGAAATGTAACAGCACAACTGGAATATCATGGAAATACACCCACAACGTAACAAAACAACTGTAATATGATGGGCAAGGGCATAACTACCCATATCGCAAACAATGCAACCGCATTGGGGCCCGGTGTCAGCCAGGGGCCCGTATACGCAAGTCCTTATTAACCTGGCCTTCTAATGTACAACTCTTCATTCAACTGAGCGTCCGAGCTGGTCAAGGGCCAGATTGCCACTATTACTGTTTAAATGCTAGTCGCCACTAGATTTATATAATGCTCAAAATGCAGACATTTCCTGGAATGGTGCCATTCTTTATTTTGTTTACAAAATCTGCTATTCATAAAGCACACAGGTTATCTTACCTATTAAGTAACGATTAATAGTCGATTTGATGTTTAAATATGTGCAGTTGGCCAGAGGAATTCTGGTATATATATGGTGATGATATGACATGCTTACTGCACTGCACAGCAAAATCATTTTATGAGTACCAGTAGCCTGTACATTTCAAGAGAGCGGGAAATACAGCAATGGATAATAAACATGCAAGCGGTCATAAAACACAAATAATTAAAGAGGAAGCTGAAAATTAAAAGCTACAAAGATTATTTGTAGCCTATTTCTTTTAGCAAGCAAATTCCAGAATGACGTGGTTCACTTAACGGAGCTCAATGGGACAGACCAGTCTATCTGAACGTATCTTGTCAAGCACACAGCATAAAGCAAGCCTGGAGTGTGTCCTTATGAAGTGAGTTCAACGTCATCCAATTATTTAGGCTACTATTTCTCTATTGATCAACCAATACACTTTTCACTTGTCAATGACGCACCTTCACCAATAATGTTACCATCTGTCATGGTGCTCTGACGTCAGCTTTCATCGTTGATGTTTGACTTGGGAGACGATAAATGCACATGTCTCCCCTGATCTCCTAACATGCCTATAGCTACTCCTGCAGATATGTGGCATTGGCAACAGTAGGCTAGTGCAGCGCATTTCGCTGATTCCGTTTTAAATTGGGTTACATTTAGAAACGGCTTGCTTCAAAATAGGATATTGGAAAATGTAAACTCCCAACTTTTCATTAAGTTAACATCGAAAATAGCATGGCTAATACATCTGAAACATCCTCCTCATAGCGGCAACAGCGTCCATCCAGTCCATCTGTTATTTTTATATTTATGCCCTGAGAATGACAGATGTCTGTCATACTTTGTCAACCAGATGTCTGTCATACTGCCATGTCATTCATTTCCTGATTTTATTCATTTGAAACGTTCTTCTAAATGTGGATCTCTCTTCAATTTTGTGCAGCAATTGCATGTTTTCTCTTCTCAGCGTCAGAGGTGCCGTGTCTCAGTTGGATGTCCACCCAGACCAACTCAAGGGATCCAAAACACGTGATATCAGTCACACATGACTGATATGTCCCTCGTTTACATTCTGGGAACCCTTAATAGTCACCACAACACCAGTGAAAATGACCCTCAAATAACCCTAACAGTGAGTAACGTAATAGGACACATTTGTCTGCATAATAGCGACTGTGGCCTCAATGTTTGTCTGCACTGTGGCATTGTGCACAGAGAAGTAGGTCGTGTTGTCCCTGTAACTAATAAAGCTAGACTTTCCTGACTTTAGTGACTGAGTTTGATGTCGGTCAGACATTTTTAAGGCCTTTTTTGATGGTTGAATTCAATTTCAACTAATTAAACTTTATTTTTTTGCAACCCTATTAACCTTTTCGAGAGATGAAAATAACATAAGATTCAGAAACAAAACACGCATTGATGCCAAACTTCATATTGCTCTTTATTTGTTTGGCCCAATATGGACAGTTTTATGCTCTCTACCAATACTATCACATTGTGACATACAGTATAAACACCTGGTTGAACAAACCGGTTGAACAGTTTCAGATCAAATTCATTTTGGCCTTCTCGAAAATGCTTGCTAACTTCAAGCTCAAATGAAAACAGTATCGCTCCATGGTCATCAGCAGCGCCGCCTGATACATACAAATGTATTGTGAAGCAAAAAGTGTATTAGCTTAAATATAGCTTGCTGACTATACCTTTAATTGATTGTGCTTATGTGTAGGGCTGGCCACAAATATTTGATTATTCTGGTATTTGTTCGTTGTGTATGTATTTGATTCAAATATTAGGATTAGAGTATTTGTTTTTTCACATTATGCATGTTTTCCTATTAATCTCTACTGTCTCCATATAAACCCACATGTTGAAATGTAATTGCCTGCCCTACTCTGTGTCATCAACACAATTGATGGCAATTGGCTCTGTTTGTAAGAAGAGAGTGAGGCTATTCATTCAACACACACTCTTATTGGCTAATACAGGAGGTATAGCCTATTTGACAGCTCTGACTGGCTCAATTGACGTGTCAATCCAAGTGGCCATTTTGAGCGCATGGCTATGTTTACATCTGTGCTCACTGAAGCTAGAAATGAAATATTAATAATAATAATAATAATAATAATAATAATAATAATAATAAACTTTATTTGTATAGCACCTTTCATACACAATGTGCAACTCAACGTGCAGGTAAAAACATTTGAACAAAGGATGGAGGGAACAAATGCAATTAAACAAAAAGATATAAGAAACAATGGAAAACTAGGTAAAAGCCATGAAAAAATAAATTAAAAAAAAGATTACTTCTGTTATACTTCTTAATTATAGTTGAGTGTTTTTAATGGTTTAAAAAAAAAAGAGTTTGGAAATACCAGCAAGTATTTGAAACCAGTAAAATGGTATTCGGGACAGCCCTACTTATGTGACGTGTAGTCCATAAAAGCAGTAATCTGCACGTTTCCTTGGTGCATCATGGCCAATAGGTGAGATATGAACAGCCATATACAACTGCTATGGTGTTCCACAAGTCAGTTGAGTCTTATATACTTTACCTGCACAAATCACTACAGTCTAGCATGGGGAGAAGGTCTATACTATGCTGTTGTCAGTCAAAGAGAGTGAGGCTATCTTTCTCTCCTGAAATGCAAATACATTGCATCTGAACAATTTGATAAATCTCTTTTGGAATTTTCTTAATTTGATCAATTTGATACCATGTTCATTTTCTCTGTGCTTTTGTGGATAGGGAAGAAAAGCCTGAGTGAGACAATAACGTTTTGGGGGCTGAATACATATTACCTGCTTATCTTTTTCTCTCAGTTCTATATTACATGCAAATAATGACAATGAACACTATCTTTCAGACTGGAGATGCCAGGCTAAGACGAAAGGAAGCACATTACTTATTTGATATATTTAAAATGTTACGTTATATTTACGCAAATAGTATGGCAAAAGCTCCATACTCTGTAGTCTCTTCCATTCATAAGCACTACGTCACATAAGTAACTTATCCATATAAATTTCAATATTTTTAACCATAAGTAAAAACACAAAGGTTATGGGAAAATGCAAAATGCAAAATATTAATTCGATATCAAAACAACACATTTTCCACATGGTCTGGACTGGTACAAATGTTATTCAGTACAACAGTAATTCCAAGCTACCAAGCAAGGAGGCATTATTTTAGGCCACTAATGTTTTTTCTTCGATCTCTATTATGTCATTAGCTTCCTCAGCCACACATCTTACTTCTGTCTAAATAAAAATAAGCCAAACAGCAAATGGACGCATCTCTCCACAAAATAAACAGAATATTGCACTTCCTGCAACATTTCTGATATGATACTGGCCAACATGATATTGCTGAGTCAATATATCGTGCACCCCTATGTAGATGCTCATTGGCTGTTAGCATTTTCACTCAAGACGCTATGAGCAATGCTAGTGCAGTTGTTTATTTATTCATTTTAGTTTCTCAATATATTCTAAGCACCATATCCTACAGATTAACAGCCAGATGTGTCATTTAGTTCTCACAAAATCCTCCGTATAAATTCAACGTCCGATTTGATAAGTTTTATGGTTTATCGTCGTGAATGTTAATCAAAATACCTCTCCTGTCAAGCACTGTACGTGGGTCTTGCTGTGTCCCAGACTTCATGCAAGAAAAGGATGGTTTTGTAAGACTGTGTACCGTGTAACAACAGTTAGACCTAAGAACCTTAATTGGGTCGTCAGATATGTATAAAAATATATTACAACAAAATCTCAGATGGATGAACCTGTATTGCTATAATCATGTTATTCCCTGTAGCAACTTCTATTTTATCTATCTTGGATATAAAGAGCAGTGTGTGTACATGGTTTTACACTGGATAACTGAGCCCAAATTACACTGTCAGGATAAAAGAGATTTCAGCTCACTGATAATCTAGAATGGAGGTAAACAGACGAGAAATGACAGCAAAATGAGGAGGAAATGGGCCCAGAAAGAGGAGCTCAACATATCTGTAACTTTTTTAAATTTACATTTGAATGATGCTGTTATACATCTTAGAGCTACGTACTTTGTACTGTAAGTACATGCAAAAAAATCTATACCGTGTTTCACAAAATATACCAATAAAGCACCAACTACATCAGTAGCAAAAGCACTAACCTTAGCCTTTGTGTGAATTCTAATCTATGCCTTAGTATGACCGTCAGCCTAAACTTGTGCACTAACCCAAGTCTTATTGTGAACGCTTAGAAAAGCCTTAAGGCCTTGGCATATTTATCGTGTCCACGTAACGCGGTGGCCTGCGGACTGTGTGTGTGACGTATATATCGTCATGCGTACAGTCCGGAGAGTCGTGCACCTCTAAAGATTTCTGTCTGCGTGGGCATGTGCACGTTGACTGCGCATATGCGACAGCCTGAAGTCCACTACAGATGGAAATGGATGCCGTAAGCTCACAAATGAGTGTTCTATGTGTAGAAAACCAAATTCGTAGTTATAAATATCGCAAATTTCAAAGCAATTTTGTTGTATACAGAAATAGCCGATGCATCAGTGTGAAGCCCGAGCGCTCGTCCACTTTGCGCTTAGCCTTAGCTTGAGCGCTAACCTTAGCCGTAGCATCAGCACTAATCTTAGTATGTCTGCTTACATTAGCATGAGCGCTAACCTTAATCTTAGCTTGAGTGCTAACTTTGTTCTATGCTGCAGTGTGCGTGTAAACGGCCACAATGAGATCGCGCAAATGGAGGAGAGGGCAGTTGTCCACCTCCCCTTCCCCCCTACCCATTCCCCAAGGTGCGAGAGACCCTGCCCTCACCTGTAGTTGACGGGCCAGCGCACCATCCACATGCGGTGGTAGGAGAGCGATGTGACGGAGAAGCACGTGACCAGTGTCAGGGTGTAGAAGGTCGAGACGAACACCTTGCACAGGCCCTCGTTCCACTCGTAGGCGGAGTGTCTGCGCCGCAGCGTCACCACGCAGTACATGGTGATGGGCACGGCCATGTTGAGGATGTGCGTGCCGGCCAGCGTACAGATCAGGAACTCCAAGGGCTTCCACTTCTTCTGCTTGGCGCTGACGCTCAGGATGCCCCAGGCGTTGGCCAGGATGGACACGCCCGAGCACACCAGCCAGGCCAGCGCATTGGCGGTGATCACCTCGTCCTTGATGCCGCTCGCCTCATCTGCCATGTTGGCGCGGCGGCGCGGTGGGGGAAAGGTCGGGGACGAGGGGGTGGAGCCCGGGGGCCCGGACGGAGCTCTTCAGGAGGTCGGTGGCGGGCAGGTGGTCAGGTGGCAGGGCGTTGGGCAGGGCTGGCATCCTATCTGGGCGAGTGGGTACCATCCGTGGGGCGAGCGGTGCGGGCCGAGGGCATGGCACAGGTGCGACAGCGGGGGGGTGCCGGCCGGAGAGGATGCGGTGTGCTGGGGACGCCTCGCTTTGCTCTAGCGGCCTGGGGAGGGTGGAAACACACAGATGTATACAGGTGGGTCATTAGCACGAGACCGCTCCACCTCCTAGCACTCAATTCTAACTCAAGTTTCTAATTATTTTAATAATCCTGTTATGCACTTTTGTATTAGGCACTTTAGTATTCAGGCCATTAAGAACTTTGTTTGATGATTGAATGATATATTGACATGGTAGTCATGATTACAAGATGCTGTAACTATTGTAATTAATATGTGTTGCTTACAATTGCTGGTGTATGACCTGTCCAACTATTGACAAATGTTCTCATAGTATCATTAAGCCCTGCCGATTGTGTTATACACAATATGTTTTTTGACATTGTTAGCTTTCAGGTCTCTATTAGAATAGGTCTCTATTAAAATAGATTTTTGATCTCATTGGGGCTTCTTGGTAGCCTGGCTCCGCCCGACATTTGCTCTCAGGTCAATTTGTTAGTGTGGACCCCTTTGGCTCGCTTTACACGTCAGCACACGTCAGCACACGTCAGCACACGTCAGCACACACGCCTAACAGCAGTGATACACTTCTTGGCACAGGTTAGGGCACCGCTGTAATTATTGTTATTAACAAAGCCAGGGGCTTCATCTCCATCTCCAGGTACTGTACCTCAAGTCTCAGAGTTTCCTTGAGCACAAGAGCTGGCTGTGCTCCTAATCAAATTCAATACCCATGCCAACATGAATGAATGATAAAATTAATGGAATCGTGTCTTGAGACCTTTGAGTGCTCCATAATAGACTCATTTTGACGAAAAAGTATTTCATTATGGACAGTTATCGTTGCTACTGCACGTAATGGAGTCTACTGTATCGCAGAGATCTCAGTGGCCAATACATCATCCTCAGAAGATTTCATTCCCACCCAGATAACATCTAGAATGATGTAAAGAGATATGCTTCAGGCCATTAAGCTGTTGCCAGTAGCTTTAAATATGTACCTCACTGGAAGCTGTGAAACTTTTAACAACCAATCAACATACAGCAACACTATTCCTGGCCCAGATTCAAACAAATGACAAAAGCAGTTTGGCTTGAGGAGAACTCTGCAAAGAAATGTATAATGCATTAAAGTATACAAAAGAGAAACAAGACATGCATGAACATCGAAACAAGGTGAATTTTCTCTGACTATATAAATATATATATTTTTAAACATTTGTATTGACGCAGGCAGAGAGAAAGTACACAGTAAGATCGCCTTGCTAACGTGACTCATGCAGCTCAAAAATGACGGTGACAGCTTTCAATTAAATCCACAGAATCACAATGAAGGCTTGGGTTATTCCAGGATGCTGAACGGCAACTGCCGTTTCTACACCTGCCGTGACAGCTTGATCAGAACGAGCACTTTGGACACATTGAATTATTAACAGTGTTGGGCAAGTTACTCAGGAATTGTAATAAGTTACTAGTTACTTATTTCTCCTTCAAAAAGTAAATGTACTTATTACTGGGTATTAAAAGTAATTACAGTACTAGTTGCATTACTATATTACTTTTACAGCCACTACCCTGCCTCACCCCTTCTGAAAAATGACAACCTGTGCAGCCAGCTCACTTTAGAATAGAATCCTCTTTATTGGAACAATAATGAACCTTAGGAGTCAACAATCAGCCAAAGTGGAAACATTGCAGCCTCTCAAACCAGATGATTGACAGGTTGGTTCAATTAGCCTACCCTAAATTTTCTAGGTCCAGAAATCTCACACTTGTAACGCTGTAACTATTAGTTACTTGGATTATTAATTGTAATAGTATTACTGTTTTGGAAATAGTAATAAGTTACTAGTTACTGGAAAAAGTAATAATATTACAGTATCGTAACTAGTTACTGCCCAACACTGATTATTAAAATAAACATCACAGTATTACATGTTTATTTGTTAGCCTCCTCAGGCTCTATATTATATTCTAATGCTAATGTGCACTGTGTGAGAAGAGAGCTGTTTTTAATAATAAAGTCAGGCAGGAGGCTAGTGGGGGCTTTGGTTCAGAAATGAAAGCAACCACTCCAATACATTTACTCAGATAACACAGTCTGGGATCATGTTTATACACATGTGCTTGATCAAATTACTTATTGTTCCCAAATGTGGTTTGATAGAAATTAGATTAAAAAGTAAATGCCCCCTAAAGTGTGTTCTCTGAGTTCTAAACAAAATTATAGGACTGAACCATGATGAGATATGATGAAACGTTCCCATTTTGATAAAAATCTGCATTTCATACGTTGAAAATGTTTCTACGCTAACACACACTAACACACGATACACTAACACATGCTAACACAAGTTACTCTAACCTGACACACCAGATGGTTACAAAGAACCATATGGGAAGCCGTCCATTGAAAGTGTTTAGAAAAGGGCAGGCATATGGCAGATGTTTATATGAACTGACTGTCTTTCACCAAAGTGGGTGGAGTCTAGGGGTGAAGTTACACTTTAAAGGTGTGTTAAACGATTCTAATCTAATACACTATTTGTAAAATGTAGGGAAAATCTATCTCTCTTTCTCTCCGCACCGTTGTGACGAAAAGAGAGCTGAAGGTAAAGCTCTCAGTCTACCGGGCAATTTTTGTTCCTACCGTAACCTATGACCAAAAGAACTAGATCACGAGTACAAGCGGTCGAAATGGATTTTCTCAGGAGGGTGGCTAGCATCTCCCTTAAGATAGAACTACACCCAGGCATGATTTGGAGGTATGTTGAAAATAAATTAATGTTCTCACTGTTGTTAGGTTTTTGTGTTTTTTATATTGATATTACTCTGCAAGAAAGCCTGAAAAGCCTTTATATAGATTCTGAATCTGAATGGTGGAAACGCTAGCGATTTCCTTCACCTCTCGCTGACGATTCAAAATTTGAATCGTCAGAAAAGTTGATAGAGCGTCTGGTTTCGGTCAATAGGAGCGGTCGGTCCAGCGTCTACACCTAAGAGTCAACCAGCGACCTGCCGATCTCTGTTGATAAGCAGTCACTTCCACACACTCGAGTGAAAATAGCTGCGGCGTAGTTCTAGCTTCAGAGATAGGGTGAGAAGCTCGACCATCCGTGAGGAACTCAGAGTAGAGCCGCTCCTTCTTTGCGTCGAAAGGAGCCAGTGGCTGCGGTACCCAGGGCGCCTCCCTAGGGAGGTGGATAATGTGGCACGGGAAAGAGAGGTTTGGAGTCTCCTGCTGAAGCTGCTGCACCCGCGACCCGACTCTGGATAAGCGGATGAAGATGGATGGATGGATGGATGGAATGGAATGGATGGTTGGATATGAAAAATCTTCTGATGGTCCCCTAGCTGTCCGTTCTGTGTGTGCGATGACAAGATATTCCGATACACAGCCCAGGCTCTGTAAATAGGAATGCAAACAAAATGGTGCATACCGCGTCCCACACAACATTAGTCCAGCCTGGGCAATGTGTGTCAAGATTAAGGGGGCGGAGCTTCTAAGAGATCACCCTAAAGTTCCAAAGGGGGAGGTGTTCAAATATCAACAGTCTTTTGACAACATTGCTTGCTCTACCTTTAAACCTCTACCCACAAGCAACAAACAAAGAACAACAGACAAAATAAGGACTTGCAGTAGAGCTAAACCGCTGTGTTGGCAATTCATATTTATTTCCTGGTGCTAGGGTTCTAAATCACTTCCCCCAGTCAATATACTGGGAGGAGGTGCAGATAATAGAAATCATAGACAAAAAGATCCCAGCTTGGCTAAACATTTATCAATGTGCAGGTTGCTGTTCCCTTGTGCCATCATCTAAAATGAGCATCCACAGGCATAACAAACGATTCCAGCCAACACTAAGAATACAATATATAGAATATAATATAATGTATTGATGATCCAATCTAAAGTAACATTGTGGGATCGTGGTAAATTCCACCAAAACAATAAAGTAATTTTGTTCTGGGTACAAAAAGAAAATTGCTGATATTCATGCAAAATAATATATTTGTTAATATTCGTTTTTGTGTATTATAAGCATTTCATCTCACATAGCTAATGCCAAGAAGTGTTTCACTTCTATAGTTTTGATTCCATATTTTGGTGCTGGTTGTATGCTGGGCCCGAGAAACACCAAAGCTCTGGAAAGTGTTATAGCTTTTTTCAATTAAGGCTTATTTTCCTTGTTTTTTTTCTGTTCATTTGTGAATTAGCAGCTAAATGTAGCCGTCTCGTCTCCTACTATTACATTACAGTATACAGTATTTACAGATGACAATGTGTCACATCATATGGAAGCATGCCAAAGGACACAAAACCTCTTTTGGAATAATGACAATATGCATAATTAGCAGGATCTGTATTGGTGCTACAGTCACCAGGAATTGGCCGTTGTGAGACCGGCCTGATCACACAAGTGTACGTGTGGCGTCACTCGGCCACGTCGCCCTGGAAACCCTCAGCTAGGAAACCATTCGGGCGAATCGGAGTGTCAAAGTTGAGTGGTTCAACTACTGTCGACTCGGCAAGTGGCTGTATTCAAAAATCATTGTTCCTGTTTATTGTTCTGGCCCAGAAACCCCTACTAATATCCTGCTGCTGACTGTGGAGCTTGTGACTGAAGTTTTGTACGCCGATTCTTTGGCCATTATCTTACAAAGTGGGAAAGTGGAAACGCAAGTGTCTTTGTTAGTTTCAGACAGATGCAAGTTGTAATGTTCCCGTTGGGCACCCACATTGTTGAAATAGCAAATGCATTTGTGCCCGTTTTAGCGCCCGTGGGTGTGTTGGTCTAAACACGAGGTGTGGTCTATCTAGCACATTGCTGGCGCATTGATATCTTGAAGCAGCAGAGTGATTTTGGGGTAAATTTACTTTTTTTTTCATGCAAAGCATGGTGGATTTAGCTGTCTGGGTGTTGCCAACGTCGTCCTCCACGGCAAAATGCCGTTGGTGACCTGCCCACTTAAGAGACTTGAAGTGTTCCAATTTTGCTTCCATTGAAATGCTTTACAATGTTCCATCTTTATCTATTATTCCAGTATCTTTGTTACCACACCACGGGGCTTCCACAACCAGGCACTGTGTGGCCAAGTGGCTCCTAGCCAATAGGGAGAGAAGGCAAGCAGAACCACATTACGCAGGGAAACAGCTGTTGATATGAATTCATTTTCTGCTCCAGAACAGAATAAAGCTTACTCATGTGTGTGCTCTGTATGTCTGGCGCTGTCTCGGTGGGGCCATATAGTTCTGTGGCCGTAACCCAAAAGGAAAATGGATGAATATGGAAAAAGACATTTATGCAGAAATTATATAATTAACTGTTCAATGGAAGAATGTGACATTTTCACAAAAGAGGTCACAATTCTAATTTCTACAGATACATGTGTGAGAGGGTTTGGGGTACATTTGCACCATTAGCTTGTCAGAAATATTACTGTTTTGACTCACAAGCAGCTGCAGAAAGCAATGAAACCATAGAATAGTATGGTTGCAGGTTGTAAAAATGCAGGTAAAAACTGACTTTCCACGATATTATACAAGTCGTTTTGATGTGTGGGGCGGCGGTGCAGATGGATATTGTTTTAATTTGAGCTCGAATTTAGCAAGCGTTCTGGAGAATGACTGACCCTGCTTTTAAGATGGATTTATGTGATTGAAGAGTTGGGGTGGAGAGTGGTCAATCCTCTAAACTCAAAGGTGGGGTAATAAGTTCTAATCCAATTCACTAATAGCGGTGGCTATTACTGTAGAAGCCAAGTCTCCAATTCAGTTATGCGCTATGGTTGTTGAGCAGTCCTGGTACTGTCTAGTGCTATTGGACATTTCCTTGGACCTGGGACTCAAGTGGCATCTGTCAGTGTCACTTACACGGACCTGGGACTTCTGTGGCGTCTGTTAATGTTACAATCGACAGAGCACTCTTATTTCACAACTTACTAAATGCTTTGAAATCTTTCTGATGTGGAAGTTCTTAAGTACGGCACAATGTGAAAATAGTATTACATACACATACGTATAAATGCAAAATGTTGTTTGCCTACCATCACCTATTGCATCTTAACTGTCCTGGAGGGGTGGATTCCTCTCTCTGTGGTCCCTTCCCAAGGTTTCTTCCCTTTTATTTCCCCCCATGGGTTTTTTATGGACGTTTTTCCTTGCCCGGGGGGAGGAGTAGGTTAGGTTAAATGTTTCTTCTGATAGTGAGAGATACAAGATACCCCTCACTGCAGTGTGTAATTCGGGGCGTGGGTAAATGTGGGTGCAGTAAAAACGTTTGACTCCGCCCACATTTGACACCAGCCACCGTGTGTTTTTGACTCGTTGACCCAGCACCCAGAGGAAACCCACACAACCACGGAGAGAACATGCAAACTCCACACTGAAATGACTGTTCTGATCAGCGTGTTTGCGGTCCCCACTTTTTGGCAAGGGATACCGGTGAATTCAAATAACAACAATTATGGGGTATCTGTCAAATCACAGTCTTGCGGGATAAAAGGCTTCCTGTGTAATTAAGTAAACAAGCACATCAACAGTCGCACTGGGAAAAGCCAGGTTAAAATCTCGGGGAACGAATGGTGCCTTCCCTCGACTAAAAACAATATGGTAAACCTTAGGAATAATCTGGACAATGGACCTCGTCTTCATGATCAGCTGACAGACACAGGCACAGGGGATAAACACATCGCTGAAGGGCACAAGAGCCGAGACAGAGACTGAAGACCCAAAGGTCAGCCAGACTAGATGACCATGGCTCCAAATGACGTTGCACAACTAAGCTACAATGGTCAATGTGTTTGGAAAAGTATGTATGTAGAGTATGTGTGGCATTGACCTACCCTGTTAAACAATCCAGCATTGATGGTCCTGGTGTGCTGGTATACCAGCTAGACCAGCATACTGGTTTATGCTGGATTCTTTAGCAGGGTATGCCACTCCTGACAGCAGGCACAGCAAGCACCGTGTTTATCATGGGCTACCCCGCCCATGGCGTGATGCTGGGTGTGTTCTAGTGGCAGCTGTCAGAGGGGCGAGGATGTCTAAAACACACCACACATACAAACCCTCTGGGGCAGGTGGCGAGTCGCCACGCCGACAGTCGGTCACCGCAGCGGAACGGTTTTGGCATTAGCTACTGATGAATGAAAATGGAAGACGATCACACATAGCACGTATGCACGGTGTGCTGGAAAACACAGGCCTTTTCATGCCGAGATGTGGCTCCGGGTCCTCTTTGCTAGCCCTGCTAAATAATCCTGCATCGCTGGTCACCAGCATAAAGTATGTTTTGCATGCTGGTTTCAGTGGTTTGCTGGGCTGGGCGGCATCCCATGCTGGTTGCTGGTGTGCTGGTACACCAGCTAGACCAGCACTACCCCAGCACTAACCAGTATGAACCAGCCTGGACCAGC
>JAODOY010055773.1:0-17996 GCA_025399855.1 Forbesichthys papilliferus | reverse complement strand
TATATATACACACTCACACACACAGACATATACATACTTTTTTTGCTAATTAGTAGTCAATAAATGCACCGATTTACATTTAAAATAGAATCATATAGGGTACTTTTAGGTGGAATTTAGGCTAACTTCCGGGAACTATTTTGAGGCTCCTTTGGAAAAAACGGTCCATTGGAGTGAACAGAGATGATGCAATATGAGATGTGTTTGGAGGTCAGTGCGTATTGAGTGTGACATCTTGTCTTCCACCAGATGCCACCGTGCATCCGCCTGTCTCTGACACACACCCCTTTGAGACCCCAGACCCTGACAGCCTGCCCCCCGATGTGGGCTACGGCTGCAAGATGATGGACGGCGTCGTGCATGTGTACGGGTCCAGAAGCACAATGGACAAGTGAGTACACTGGGTGCGTTCAGCGGACTGAACGTTCTGAACCTTTACTTAACGTTTTCAATGAATGACCTGTTTCCACGAAAACGTTCAAAAGGTTCTTGAAATACTTTCAAAGCCGTTTACTGCATTTAATGTCATTACGAGTGATGCTCAGTGACGTGTACGAAGTGTAGCTACATATTTACCTGGGTGTTTTATAAGTATTTGTGAGTAGAAGTCATCATCATTATTTCATGTAATGAATGGGTTTCTGCAGAGACTGATATGACCCAATCATTAGAATCAGTGTGTTGGAGCAGGGAGACATCTAAAACATGCAGGGCAGTAGCTCTCCAGGACCAGGATTGTGCAGCCCTGTCCTAGAACCACTCTGGTTCAACCTCTGCATCTGTACTGCTGAAAAACAACAATCTAAAGCAGTAAAACACAAACGATGGCTTTGTGAGCGTCAACCCACAGCCTATATGGACAGCCCAACTCCTCCCTCTTTTGAAACCTGCTGTTCAGTCCACTGCCATTCATTGAACTTGTAGAAAACCTTCCACCATCCTGGGACTGTATACCTGTACCTGGGCATGCAACACATCTGATTCAAATGAATTGCTTGTTATCAGCCTTATGTTGAGATTGATGATAACGATCCATTCATTTGAATCAGGTATCTTGGAGCAGGACAACATGCAGGGCAGTGGGTCCCCAAGACCACAGTTGAGGACCACAGCTTTATACTGTTCAATAGCCTGCTTTCTTAAGTTTGACGTGGCACCATGGCATCTCACTTTGATTTAAAGATATGTTATTATATCTATGAAGTTTTCATTATATGTTTTGGTGGAGGTGTTTGTTTATAAAGATGGTATGCTATTATAATGATGGTATGTTATAATTATGGCCTTTGTTTGTGCCCGAGAGCACTTGTGCAACAAATATAAGTGGTTTGCATGCGACCTCTCTTGTGCATTAGAGGGGTTGTAAACTGCAAACTAGTTATTTTTGCTGCCTCGTCTTCAGAACCAACTGTGTTATGGGTTTCAGAGTTGTTGTTGTTGTTGTTGCAACAATACAGCTCAGGTAGGGGTTATCAAACTTTAACAGAAAAGGACAGGAACACAGGAGCATGTAGTTAACAGGTGAGACTGATGACACTAATTAGCAGAGCAAGCTCTCTTCTGCCCTCTGCTGCTGGCAGCTGGCAATGACAGCAGGACCCAAAGGTGCTTGTTCCCCATTGTGACTGTAACAACAGGAGCACAGAGGTGGACCTGCCCTATCCAAACCTGCAGGAGTACATCGCTGACATGAACGTCATGATGGCCCTGATCATCAATGGACCAGTGTGAGTTTCCTGGCCTGTACTGTAACCCTTGACCTCCTTTGTGTCAAAGCCCCGATCACGGTTCCCCTCCACTTCCTTTTACACGTCTAGATATTTTGCGCTTGATTCTCAAATCGTGTTTGCACCCCTCCCCACAGAAAGTCCTTCTGCTACCGCCGTCTGCAGTACCTCAGCTCCAAGTTCCAGATGCACATCTTGCTTAACGAGATGAAGGAACTAGCGGCGCAGAAGAATGTCCCGCACCGAGACTTCTACAACATTCGCAAGGTGAGGTGAGCTGTCTGCGGACTGCCGTCAACGAAACAAGTAGTGAATCACAGCCCCGGCTTCACCGCACCTCAAATCTCTCTGTAGGTGGACACGCACATCCACGCGTCTTCCTGTATGAACCAGAAGCACCTGCTGCGCTTCATCAAAAGGGCCATGAAGAAGTACCCCGGGGAGATAGTCCACGTAGAGCGGGGCAAGGGACAGACGCTCATGGAGGTGTTCGAGAGCATGAACCTCAAAGCGTTCGACCTGAGCGTGGACACACTGGACATGCATGCGGTATGGAGCGCCAGTTAGCTAAACGCTAAGCGCCCGATGGCTTCAGAATGACTGACTGCATTGTGACTCAAGGTGACCACCCTCCCGTTTCTTGCAGGACCGCAACACTTTTCACCGGTTTGACAAGTTCAATGCCAAATACAACCCCATTGGCGAGTCAATCCTGAGGGAGATCTTCATCAAAACGGACAACCACGTTGAGGGGAAATACTTTGGCCACATTATCAAGGTGCCTGCTCTCTCAGTAGAGTATTACCAACATTAAGTGCTGTTTCCATCTACCTGCTTGTAGTTATACTCGTTGTCTTGTCTTGAAAATGTAACCATCTATGGTGTTAGTGGCCCACACTGTTCATCAATACGGCTGACGCGAAATAAACTCTCTGGAAGCCAACAATGATATATTGAAGTAATTTTAAGCAGTCATTTTTAGAGTTTCTTCAATTCAGTCAAAAAACTGTTTCTCTGTGGGCTCACTAACTCTGACTGAATAATCAGACGGTAATACACACCACAGCGCTAATCTTAAAGGGGTAGTAACTCAATCAAATGAAAGGATTATGTTAATCATATACACAATAGCAAGTACCACATTATTAGATTAAATTATTTGCATTACATTACTAATAAAGGCTCTTACACTGTTATATACATGCAGTGTAATTATCTTTCTGAGGTTCTTGCGCCCTCTGCTGGCCATCTCTGTCCATGGCATTTTAGGAAGTGATGGCTGACCTGGAGGAGAGCAAATACCAGAACGTGGAGCTCAGACTCTCAGTCTACGGTCGCTCCAGAGACGAGTGGGAGAAACTTGCCAAGTGGGCCGTCAAGCATCGCGTTTACTCCGACAACGTGCGCTGGCTCGTGCAGGTGCCGCGACTCTTGTGAGTTGCCGTGACGACACGTGTGCTCAAGTGCACTGATATCGCTGTCCACATTTTGTTCCATGTTCATTGAAGTGTAACTTCATCCCAGCTCTGAGCCTGTCTCCACCAATTGCACAACTCATAAAAAATGCTAAAAATGTAGCCACAGAGCGGGTGAGGGGAAGAGAGGGGCACCCCTCATTAACATAAATTGGTTTTGATGACGCACAAGCGGACCAAATGTACAGTCTGAAGGACCTTGGGCGATTCTTAAACGAAAGACTTTTTAAAAGCCGTTTTTAGCCCGTTAATATTCTGATTAAAAAAAAGAATACTGGAATTCTGACAATATTAAAACCAGCATTGATGTGTCTTATCACAGTGCAGTCTTATTATTTTGGGTACACCTAAAAAAAACACAATTTAGGTTGCAGTGTAGTAACTCTAATGTTTTATCAATCCCCATCTAATCTTCCCCCTCCCCCACAAACAGTGATGTCTACCACTCAAAGAAGCAGCTGGCCAACTTCCAGGAGATGCTTGAGAACGTGTTCATGCCGCTGTTCGAGGCTACGGTCGACCCCGCCCGCCACTCAGAGCTGCACCTCTTCCTTCAGCATGTATGAGCTTTCGCAATAATGTATCGCCACGGTGATGCGCACCAGAGGGCTGTATGTTCCTTGCTGTTCCTAATGTGTGCAGGTTGTGGGTCTCGACAGCGTGGACGATGAGTCGAAGCCAGAGCACCGCATCTTTAACCTAGACAGTCCTCTGCCAGTCGACTGGACAGACGGGGACAATCCTCCGTACTCCTATTACCTCTACTACATGTATGCCAACATGACTGTGCTGAATCACCTGCGCAGGTACGTTAACTTAGCCTGACCCTGCCAGATGGCTTGTTGAACGGAACCATCTGGAAAGTTGTCCTTGGAAACTGTTTGGATAAGGGCAGGCACATTAACAAAATGCATGGCAGATGATTGGATGAGCCATCTGTCGATCACCATCGCACGTAGCTGCCAGTAGTTCCTCAAAGGATGCTGATTGGTCCGCACCACTGGTGCAAAGTGGCAAATGCACGAGTGGTAAATGTTCTAATAATTACTTGTATATTGTCACAATGAGTGAGATTCTCCCATTGTCAAGATAACAGCACTCACAGGCCAAGCTGCAGCATGAAATAATATGACTATATAGACGCATTACAAAATAAAGTCATGCGACTGCGGTGCAACAAGTCAATCAGTCAGTCAGTCAACACATATTACAACAATATTTGAGTGTAGCAACATCATGCACACCGTAGTAGACTCAAATCAAGTTTATTCATATAAAGGGATAGCTCCCTTTATCACATGAATAGTCTTAAAGAGCTGCACAGGCCCATAATGCACATGGAAACATGACAACCTCTTCACCATTTCAACTGGCGTACCTGTTAGACCTGTTTCAATGCCATCCTCTTCCCCCGCATGGACTTTTGTTCTTTAATCCATTTGCAAGACCACACCCTTTAGTCGTTCTGCTGTGAATTATACTTTACTTGCTAATACATGTTTGATGGGATCCTAAACATAATTGTTCCTATATGAGTAGACAGGACATTTTTGTATAGACTTTAACCTGAATGAATCACTACTGCCTCGGAAACGAAATACACAATTTTCCAACAATATAAATGCAACACAACTAAATAATAATAATAATAATAATAATATGCACACAAAAGGTTTATTTCTCTCAAATGATGTTCCAATCTGTGTTAGTGAGCGCTCCACCTTTGCCAAGATAGTGCATTCACTTGACAGGTGTGGCATATCGAGTTGCTGATTAAACAACGAGCATGATGATTGCATGATGAGGTTCGCCTTGGACTGTTAAAAAGACACTCTAATTCAAAAATGTGCAGTTTTATTTGGAAAATTATATTGTGGTGGGTATTCCTGCAATCAGTAAGCCCATTGCACGCTCCCGCAACACGTATAACACCTGTGGCGTTGCAATACAACTGCAGGTTTTCGAATGGCTTTTTATTGCAACCAGTCCAGGCATAGAAGTCTTAAATCTGGGAAAAATGGGAGCAAAAATTATATTGTTTATTTTTTTGTTCAGCATATGTGTTGCTGAAGTTCACAAATGTCCTTGTTAGTCTCTGGAGCATCTTCATTAGGCTAGCTCATACTTTGAGCTAGCCTAATGAGCTTTTGTTTCAATGTGTTTTTGTTTACTGGAAAACGTTTGTATGTTTACTAAATAAATAAATTCCTATTTAAATGCATAATAAAATCGTTGGTTTCAGGCAGCGGGGTTTGAACACACTGGTGTTACGGCCTCACTGCGGCGAGGCCGGGCCGATCCATCACCTCGTCTCTGGCTTCATGTTGTCAGAGAACATATCCCATGGACTGCTGCTCAGAAAAGTAGGCTCTCACATCCTCATCATCTCACAAACTAAGATGAATTTCATTTCTTTTGTTTTTAACCGTGCTCAAGCCTAGCTGGAGGAAGACATTTGTTCAGAGCTGAGGTGAATGTTTAGGCGAAAATAACATTTGACCCTTTTCTAACATTGCCAGATCACATTTAGATGAACGTACACTGTTGAATGAAGTATTGTAATTTACTTGTTTACTGCAATAGATAGAGAAGTCGCTGTTTCGAACCTTGCTGACTCCTCACCAAGTGTCGAGGTGTCACTGAGCAAGACACCTAATACTGCTCCCGGTGGTTAGACGGTGCCTTGCGTGGCTGACATCACAATCGGTGTATGAATGGATTGGTGAACATGAGGCTACTGTAATGTGCTTGATATAGGCCAGGAGGTTGGAAAAAGTGCTATATAAATGCAGTCTATTTACCATTGAGATCACCATCTCTCTCTCTCTCTCTCTCTTCCCATGCCCAGGCTCCTGTATTGCAGTACCTGTACTACCTGGCCCAGATTGGCATCGCCATGTCTCCGCTCAGCAACAACAGCCTATTCCTCAGCTACCACCGGAACCCGTTGCCAGAGTACCTGTCCCGGGGCCTTGTGGTGTCTCTGTCCACAGATGACCCTCTCCAGTTCCACTTCACCAAGGTCTCGTCCGGCTAAATGCAACGTATTTCAGTTGGCTTTTATTTATTTTATTCATCTACTCCATTTTTTAATTTACAGGGACAGTGCATTTTTGCGAATGTGCCTGTTTAGCCATATTGGCAAATATTCTACTGCGGTCAATGGGCAGGTGTAATGACACTGCAAACACACAAAACGCTTTAAAATCATAGAAGCACATTTAAAAAATAACAAGGGGCACCAAAGCATGCTTTAGGTTTTATGAATAAAATAACCGTTGTGTGTGTGTGTGTGTGTGTGTGCGCGTTTCTACACACAATGGCGTATAAAATATTCAGCTTTAGACAAAAATGTCTGACTATTTTTATTAGAATAATAATAGTAGCTTTGGATAAAACCGTCTCCTAAATGTTGTATTCAAATTCCTCTGCTGGGGCACAAGATACAAAAAAGGTGTGCTGTCCAAACAATATAACACCACTGATAACATCTTTATTTGACTGGAGAGACAAGTATTTGCTTAAGGGAACTTTTACAAGTGTGAGAAGCTTCTGTGGCTACGCCAAGCTATAAGCACTGAGGTGTCTTCGTGCGTGCGCTGCTTTGCAGGAGCCCTTAATGGAGGAGTACAGCATTGCAGCCCAGGTGTGGAAGCTGAGCTCCTGTGACATGTGTGAGCTGGCCCGGAACAGCGTCCTGATGAGTGGATTCTCTCATAAGGTGGTACCACACAAATCATCCATCATATAACGATAATGTTCCCCAACTCATCCTATCTCTGCGATTTTGGTTTTGGTTTTCTTTTGGGTTGAAATCAGTATTACAAAATCACGCACGTTATCATGCAAAATGAGACATTTGTGGGCGGGTGCTCCAAAACAAATATAGGAGGTGTGCATTTGCTATATTTCTCCTTGTGGCTGACACCGTTTCTCCAATTAGGTGAAGAGCTACTGGCTTGGCCCACGCTACTTTAAGGAAGGACAGGAGTGCAATGATATCAGGCGCACCAATGTCCCTGACATCCGCGTGGCGTACCGTTATGAGACCATGTGCGAGGAGCTGAATTTAATCACGCAAGCCATCCGCACCGACGAGCTGGAGACCATCGAAGAAGAAGAGAGTCTGTGCACGGGCAGTTTGCAAGGAGAGAAGTAGTGGCAAAAGGGAAACATAACGGAATCATATAAATGTGACTGTTTTTACACTGGGACTCATCACTTGGTAAATGAAACACTGTGGTAGAAACATACTAAAACAAGACCCAAGGTACTTGCATGGCAATATGAGAGAGAGCCTAATCTATTTTAACCCACTTTAGCAAGATATATCTTTGTAGCTTTGATTTATTCATTGTTTTTGCTGAATTGTGTATACAGTGTGTTGTCTCCTAGTCTGTGTGAAGGTGATTTTTATTTATGCATTCTATCAGTGATTTGAGTAATTTATTTAAAAATGTGTTGCAATTGTTTGGCAAATACTTCCTAATATACTTTATATCCTCAGTGATTAAAAGGAGGGGTGGAGGGGC
Source organism: Forbesichthys papilliferus (assembly GCA_025399855.1). Lineage (NCBI taxonomy): Eukaryota > Metazoa > Chordata > Actinopteri > Percopsiformes > Amblyopsidae > Forbesichthys > Forbesichthys papilliferus. The sequence goes on along the minus strand of JAODOY010055773.1, from coordinate 10,262 downwards.
TAATAAGGCGCTATTGATGTGACAAGGCCACACAAATCTGAACTGCTTGCTGCAGCAGGTTTCAACATAGCTCAAATAGGAAACTGAATGGATTGTCGTATGTACACGTTTGTGGGTTGGAAGGCGCTCCATACCCAAATGTAGCACTGAAAACACTGGAAAAATTAGCTTTTCACAGTTTTCCTCTTTACGGTTTGTGCCAAATCTGAGGTAGAAGTTTGTAGGCTACAGTAATATTGGAACAATGTCTCAGTCTTTATCCACACAGAATGTCTTTGTCGGTTGTATCTTAACAGTAGTAAAAGTAAGTCTGTCTTCGCAAAGCTGCTCCTAGCAAATATCTGTCCTTGACTTTGATCCAGTAGGATTGCATGAAAGCTGTATTAGTGATACTTTGTTGTACTTTAACTATTGGTTTCTGCTAGTGGTTTCTGATTATAGTATCTCTGTTGTACTGCCATCATAGGGTCACAGTCATACCCACATTTGATATACAATAAATATAGTATGCAAAACCATAGCCGACACATTGTAGTTTGTATTTATAGAACAGTAAAAAGCAACAGCTATCTCATTTCATAAATGAGCTTAAGTACCAAAACACGCAGATTTTCTTTAAAAACACTAAGATTTCAGATGTTCTCTTTACTGTCTCAATGGAGAAACGTCAATGAACTTTACTTTTCTTGGATTATGGCTTTATAACTGTCATTGCCCCTCCCATTACATTATATTGTACATTTGTGTTAAAGAGCAATACATGTATGTTCCATTAGAGGTGTATGTATGTCTGAATACATTTGCTCTTTTTAAAAAGTTTAAAATATTTACCATTTCACACTCCACTGAAAATAACCCAAGTCTGCACGATTGTTGTTATTCAATAAAATGACCACATATTTCAGAGACCAACCAACAGGGTTTTACTACTGATTGGAGGTGGTGATGGTGGGGAACACCCAAACAACACAATACACAACTCAAAATAACAGGTTTAATCCAACTGCAGCAACACAAGGACAGACATCTATATTCAACAACCACTAATAAAGGAAAAACACAAAGGCATACAGTTAGACAAGACGAGAGACAGACCATTGGTTACCAACCAAGAGAGGCAGGTAAAACACGCTGATTAAAAATAAAATAAAAACACTAACGAGACTAGTAAACACAGGCCAGAGTGTCAATGAACCATGGACAGAGCTGAAACACAAGGAACAGACAGGGATTTCAACACAATACAAAATAGAAACATTTTGTACGTTAAGAACTTGTATGAAGTTTTAGAATTCACCCTAAGATAACACTGGCATTCTCAGACGCTGAAACAGAACACACAGCACATTGTCTAAATGGAGCCTGACACTGGCGCAGGCAATCGCTTTTGTTCACAGTGCGGACATTTTATTTAATAAATAAAAACACTACATTAAAGAAAGCATGCTATTTATCTATTGCATGTTTTGTTTTCTCAACGTTTTAAAATAAAGTTAAATAATAGTCTGCATCAGAGGTCTTCAAAATGTTTTGGGCCATGGACCCTTTGACTGATAGAAACAACGGCACAGGGACCCCCTGACAATAACGTGCTAAAGGCCTTTATTGTCATGTATAATTAACTAAGCCTTTAAAATAATTATTGACATATTTATATATGCATAGCACAGTTAGCCTCTACTTCATGCTATTGCAGTGTCCGAATTAATCATGAGTGATTTATTTAATTGAAATATGGGACTTGTACCCCTCACCGCACATGAGAAAATATGTGCTTTTGGTTGTTTCAGTAAGCACCATATTTATTACATCCCATAACAAATTTACCGGAGGCTAACGTAACACAATTCAAAATACAAGTACCGCCTCCAAAGAATGGCACGCCCACCCGTCGGATGTTGGGTACTGCCTGTGATTCTTCCTAGAAAAGGTCGGTCTACAAACACTCGCAATTCGCTGGTATTTGAAGCTTGAAGCAAGTATTTGAAGCTTGTATTACTGTTGTTTCTACACTTGCTCCATCACGTATCCTAGTCAAGATGACCATGAAACTGGCTTACTGGGATATTCGTGGGGTAAGATTTGCTAAATTGCTTTGCAATTTTATTTAATGCCGCGTTATTTAATCTTAATTATGTTGTAGGCCTGCTGCCGCGGTGGTTTATGTCACCGCGTTCTAAATGTATGACTTCGTCTATGCATTGTTTAACAGTTTAATCATGGTCCATGGTTATTTTATAGGGCATACTTTTTAGTTTGGTAATGTTCTACAACGTTATGCAACAGATTATGGTTTTGCCTGATTATTAAATGCAGCTCGATATTTAATCTAGCATGCTCATGAGGCTACTGCACTGAAGTAACAACATAATAATTCTTCATAATTAATTACGTTTCCATATAAAATACACCAAAGCGCACATATATTAAAAGTTAGTATATTAAACATTGTCTGGCAACTGTGACAATGCAGCTCAATCTTTATTTTGTTTTGGTGGAATATCTTATCTAATGTTTGCAGCTTGCCCAGCCTATTCGCTTGCTATTGGAGTACACAAGCACTGAATATGAGGACAAACTTTTTTCCTGTGGTGAAGGTAAGCTACCTCGACGTGTTTAACGAAAATTAAGTAAACTCACGTGGAAAACTGCTAAAAACCGAATACACTGTATTCTGACACAGCTCCTGAATATGATAAAAGCTGCTGGTTCGATTTAAAACCCAAACTTAAAATGGACTTCCCCAATGTAAGTATAGGCTATTTATTATGTTAACTCTCATACCACGTATTTACAAGTGGGCTGGTTATTATGACTACATGTTTACTGACATAGGCTACCTGATACTTGCCCCTAGCTGCCATATCTTGAAGATGGAGACAGGAAAATAGTCCAGAGCAATGCCATCATGAGATACATTGCTCGCAAACACAAACTCTGTAAGTACTGAATGTTCTCAAATGTATTGTCTTAACAATGAATGCAAAGTATCTTGATCATGCTCAGCTAAAATATATTACTTGTGAACAGTTAGAATACATTATAAGAAATGTACACCTTTCCCAGGCGGCGAGACTGAGGATGAGAAGGTGCGTGTGGACATCTTGGAAAACCAGTCGATGGATTTCCGCAACGGCTTTGTGATTATGTGCTATACTGATTATGTGAGTGTCAGTCTTGCAGTGTAGTCTTAAAAGATCAATGAAATAATTTTATTTTAAAGTGTAACTACTCATTTCAAACATACATGTTTGATACCAGGACAAGATGAAGCCTGGATACCTGGAAAGTCTTCCAGGCAAACTGAAGCAGTTTTCGGACTTCTTGGGAGAAAGGAAGTGGTTTGCCGGTGACAAGGTAATGTCACGTGCATAGTGACTGCAGCTTTTAATGCCCGTGTTAAAGGTTAAGCTTTAGGTTGACTAATTGAAAACAATAAACGTAATTGCTTTTCCCAGATCACATTTGTGGATTTCATTATGTACGAGTTGTTGGACCAACACAGAATGTTTGAACCTAAATGCCTGGATGATTTCAAGAACATCAAAGATCTCTTGAGTCGTTTTGAGGTAAAACAGACCAGCCTGTTCAATGTAGTAGACTGTGCATACAGTTCAGGGGGGGGGGGGGGGTAATTAATATTGATAGGTCTTACTATTGCAATGCAACCGTAAAATGTCATGTTTTAATGAGACTCGCTAATGGAAACTAATACCTGTAAGATGAAGTTACTGTAAGCAGTGGCGTGCATACGCTCAACCTGAAATCATAACGGAGGCCTTTTCCACAAGCTTACAATTTCTGATGGAGAACCAGTTGTGCAATTGGAAATTACTTATTTTTTATTTGTTTTAGGCTCTGGAGAATATTGCTGCCTACATGAAGTCAAGTAGATTCATAAGCACACCCGTCAATAACAAGATGGCAAAGTGGGGAAACAAGAAGTAAATTACCCTTTATAACACGAAGAGTTACCAAAGATGGCTACGCTTTCTTCCGGTCCTGTTTAGAAGTGTATACCGGTCCAGAGGCGTTCTGAGTTAATGGAGCTGATTAAACTTTGTTCTCTGGTGTCTGTTTGCTTGTTGTTTTTAGTAGAATGTGCAACTTTCACATTGTAACCTCCAACAGTCAAATATGCCATAATAATCTCAGGTTGTATGAGTTTATTTGAAAAATTGTATGAATTCAGATTTTGTTGCCAGACTAGGCAGGAAGGTAAACCCCCATTTTGATAGCACTTCCACTGTGATTACGTTATGTCATCTAACAAGTTAAAATTACTTAATGTCAATTTCACAAATAGTCTTAATGTATTTAGTGTGTTAACTAGCTTAGCTTATCTGTATGTAGGTACGATTTACACGTATGTTAGATCAGGGGGGGGGGAGGAAACACAAACTAACTGCCTGTATGAGTTTATGCTCTTTGTACTAGTCTAAAGGTGTACATCTGTAGCATACACCCCTCTACTAAATGCATGATTGGTGTACTAGTAATATATGAATCTGTCACACTTCACTCAAACCAAGGTCCAAAGACGGGAAGACTGTATGACCAGTCAAAGTACAGTTTTTCTCAATTGCTAAAACACAATTTCTGAAACCTTGCTCCATTTCCTGACATTAAACACAAAACCTTCAAGTACTATTTACAAAACCTCTGACTCCTATCGCAAAATGAAACATTTGCCTCAAAACAGTTTTACCTGTGGTCAAAATCAAACACTGCTCTCAAATCATAGTGATAAAACATATATACACTCTCAAGCAGTCAGTAAACAGTGAAAAATAGAAGACATTGTTCAAAACAAATTTCTCAGGGAGTACATTTTTCATCTCAAAACAAATTTCATATTCTTCCGGCATTGTCTTTTGACATTTTCTATCATAGTAGCTCAACCTTGATCAGAAATTACTTTTCTAATTCTTTGTATTGCTATTTTTACAGTACTGCACCATGCATATCACAAACTTGTCATTTGTCTCTGATACTGTAATTCTTGTTCTTTGTTGATGTGAACCTGGAACCAGTCAATATATTGCAGTCAGCAGTGATGAGTCCAGGTAACTTTGTTCAGCCAGTGGGTTTTAGTGTTTTAGCAATTGCAAAAAAACGGTATTTCCTCTTGAAATCTTCGTTTGGGAACAACACACTCCTTGGTGTGCAGGAATGTACTGTAGCTCTGTAAGGAGTTCATTGTTAGGGATGTATGGAGGAGAAGACCTTGAGACATGCTGTTTACTGAAACTGGAGAGGTTAGGCCCTCCTTTCGCTATAAATCTCTGTCTCCTGCGTTTTTGAAAACTTTAGTGTGCAAAATGTTTAATAAAAACTTTCAGAAGACATTTAATTGTGATCTATTTTATTAGACAGAATTTTCACAACAGGTCAGTAGTAAATTAGAATATGTACATTTTTGCAAATTGTTTATATAGGGGGGGCTTCTTTGTGAAGATTTGAAAAAGTCAGTTACACAACATTGTTTCTATTAAATCATTCATCTAATTACATTTTAAATGTACACTGCTGAGAACTGCAGAATTACCAGTGTGGTTGAAACCTGTTAAAACATCACAAGCACCTCCCACATCTGAGACCACACTCAGACTGTACTTAAGTGTACATTTTAAAGTTAACACAAATGACAGCATTTTCCTTACATTTTTAAGGCACTGCTGTCAAAGACTAATCACATTTATGCTGAAACGTGAAAACTAATGCATTTTGACTGATTAAAAATTGATACTCAGCTTTCTTGTCTTGAATTAAATTAATGGAGGCAGGTTTGTCTTTTGAAAGGATTAATCATCTAGAAGTTCGTTTATATAAGCAACTCTATGGAAGATAATATAGGAAGTACAGTAACAATAATAATTACTAGTAACCATTATAAGTGCCAAATCCAGGTTCACTCGCAAGCTGTAGGAAGAATGACAGACAGAAACATGAGTTAGATACTAGCACTTGTGTTGATGTTGCACATGCATGTTACTGTACGCCATTTTACACACCGCGACCGCTGATTTGATGGCCTGCAGCTGAAAGAAGACCTTGCCACCTTCCTCTGGACACACGGCCCTCATCTGATCTCTGGTCATCTCCAACAACTGCTTACCGTTTAGCACGCCCAGACTGCGCACTGTTCTGTATGTGGAAGGACGAGCAAACCAACTATAATGAATGTAGCCTAATTGATCCCATACTGATTATGCAAGCTCCTCTTTCCATATAGATCTGGAATCATCGGTCAAAGAAAACCCATCTGTTAGCCTGATTATGCTAAATGATGTGATTCAGACACTAATTGCTGAAGTAGGCACCAACTCTCTGACTGAGTTCCTAGACTGGCATGCAAAAACCAAGCTTCACATGTGCTTGGAATAACGAATGGTTTTACCAGGCTAAACATGTAAGCTTACTTACTGCAGGAAAATATAAATAAGTTAAGTACCATAAGTACTAATACTGAGAAGTTGGAAAGCATCCGTAAGTAGTAATAATACATTGATACACAATATAAATAATGCACCAAAAAAAGTTTGTAAAATTAATCTGCAAAAACAAATGAGAGAAATATTTAACTCCATTATCTGTGTTAGTACGGCTTACATTTTTGAGAGACGTTTATACTGCAGCCAGGCCATTACATCTGCAGGAGAAGATCTCATGTCCAGAGATGGTGCGCCTTGTGTATGCTGATGTGAGGACCATCGAGGAAAAAAGACAGCATTCAGTAGTGACACCCCCTTGTGTCCATATGAAGTGCAAATTCAGTTATTGCTGCCTAAATGGACTGCTTTTATATAGATCTTTACACATTACCCTATTCACACACACATTCATACACCGATGGCGATTGCTGCCATGCAAGGTGCAACCAACCACCGGGAGCGGTTGGGGGGGGGTAGGGGGTTAGGCATCTTGCTCAAGGATGCTTACAGGTAGGTCAACACCGGGGTTTGAAACACCCAGACCACTCGACCATCCTGCCTAAATGTATACAAACATTGGCCAAAGTACTAACATCACAATCACATACTCTGGAAAGCCTTACTATACATCGATAGATTTAAACTGTTAGTTATTATTGTAGCTCACCCGTGGGTCTTGCATGGGTCTATCCCCATTCATAGGCTCGAGAACATTCTGAGGAATGTGACCTTCCTCTTTACGGGAATTACGAACAAGCCACCATTGCTTTGACTTGTCTATAACCTGAATGAAAAATCAGAGACAGAATTTAATTGAATATCACTGTGTACTGCAGAAAGAGCAATGAAGGGCACATTAATCGCGATAGCTAAATGTGCACTTGTCTACTAGTGCAAACTAGTTTGCAGCAGTTTGTGTCTCACCTCAACTATCTCCCCTTTCATAACATCCAGCTCATGGCTGTTCCTTGCCATGAAGTCATAAATCACACGCATTTGCTCTCTAAAACGGAAGAATAAACAGTTGATTAAAAAAAGACTCACAGTAAGAATACAGAAGACTGTACAATGGAAGGTGTGTTGAACATTGCGTAATTAATATGCAGCAGTCGAAGCACGTCGCATACCGTGTTTGTTGTCCCCATGAACTGTTCATCGTGCGCTGAAACAGACATACATTACTCACTAAAAGTAATCATTTAAAACATCTTAGCCATGTATTCACAATGCTGATTCTGCAAGCCACATATTGTCTTCCTTTTTGCACATCATCAGATATATAGATAGACGACTGGCCAATCAAATCATCAGCAATCCCCTAATTCAGCAGATCACAGACGGGGGTTAGGCATTTTGCAGATAGGCCAGCTGTGAACAGTTGGACACTGTTGTGCAGTTAAACCTCACAAAGTGTCCGACCAAACCGGGATCAAGTTAACCTGACACACATGATGGATTGTAAAACACAAGTCTATAGAAACCTTTGAAATGGGCAGGCACTTGGTAGTTGATTGGGTCTGTCTGTCTCATTGTTGTTTTCACGACACACCTAAACCACGCCCGTAGCTATCAGTATGACGTTTGTTTGGTCAGAACGGTTGCTACGCCAACCCAGGCACAATAATTTCTTGGCTTTCCACACTGATACTCGCCGAAACGTTCAACCAAAGCTTGCGAGGTCAGGATGGTCTCACGATCGAGGCTAGGTGCAAGTCCCTGCCCTGCAGCTCTGGACGAATTCCTGCCAGTTACACGGGCCTAGTGGGGATTGAACCCATCACCTTGCTAACCGGCCACACTGACCACTACAGGTTCCCTAGCAACAGGAGGTGGGACCACTTATTATCCAATCATAACAGGGGCCTGCAGTACCTCATCTGGCTGACCTGGCATCTCGTAGCCCTGGCTGTCCCCCATTGGTCCATTCTGAGGCACGGCTTGGTTGCGCATGCTGCTGCTCCTGCTCATTGGAGGGCTCCGATAGGAGGACGGCGAAGGCAAGGGTGGGGGCTGCCTTCCATCGTAGAATTCTGGGTAATACGGTGGGATCATGTTGCCGTTCGGCCATTTAGACCTGTGGGTGGAAGGGAAGAAGCCGGGCCGGACAGAAACAGACATTACAGCAGTAATTTAAACTGAAACGTATACCAGGAATATTGTGAACCAAATATTCGCAAATACAATATACAAATACAGTACACACAGGTCCCCCACTTATTTGTGCAGCAATATAGTTAAAAACATATGAGCAAGCATACATGCATAAAAACATACCGTATCACCTTGTGTATAATAAACATACAATACATCATATCGCTAGAATATATATATGAGCCATGTCTATCAGGTGTTGTTGTTCCACAGTTGCATTACCTATTACTCTGCGAGTTCAGCAGTGTGATAGCTGAAGGTATAAAATAATGTTTGAATCTATTAGTCTTGACTAGGGGGAATTCAAAACGAAAACCAGAATGTATGATTTGAAACTTTGTTTAGAGCATGGGTGCCATCAAAACGATTGATTCTGTTTTCTTAAGCAGCTGTTTACTATAAAGATCATTAAGATTGTTTTGTTGAGTACCTGTAATTATACTATACACCATAATAGCCAAATAAGAACAGACTCAATAAAAGATTGATAAAACATCAGTGTCCTCTCAATGTCAAACTGCCAGCTTCCTCGGGCAGTGAAGACGTTGCTGGATTTTTTTTTGCACAACATATTAGTATTAAGTTCAAAGCTTGTTTTATTGTAGATTATTGTGCCTATTTGTAGGACTCCACAAACTGTATATCCTTTATTAATGTATTCAGTGCAGACCGGCTGAGGGTGGTTATGTCTCAAATCAATGCACATGTCCTTGGTTTTGGAAACATTTAATTCTAATGGTGAACAGATGGTGAAATAATGTGCTAACTAACATTCTGAATGCCATTGGGAGTAAATAGGCTTCCATAGAGTATATTTTATAGAATAGGATACATGTAATATTTGAGCCTTAGCCTATACACTTAGTTTCCTTAATGTGCATAATGATTATTATAAATTATATTAATAAATATATATATATCACAAACTCACTGTATGTCACTATGAGAGTGATACAGTGAAATTTAAATTGTGACTTCAAAGTTGTAATGATTAATCCACCTACCAGCTACCATTTAAACCGAGATTAACCGCAAAACAGTTAAAGGTTTAATTTATCATCGGTCATTCTGGAGAAAGCTTGTTGATTTTTGAACTCGATCAAAACAACATGTCCCTTCAATGACATAGGACGCTTTCTCAGAAGCTCCATCCCACCCATTGTAAACGCTACGACATTGTTGTGAGGTGCGGTCTGCACCACTTTAAGTAACACCAGATTATTTCTTCAGCGCACACACCATGAGGAAATATTCACTGAATTTGACAAAAAAGTGTATTAGCGTATAATCGCTGGCTATACCTTTAACCTCAACATCCCCTACACTGTAAAGTGAATCGTGCGGTGTAACGAGAAGCGGTTGCACCTGGGTATATTCCAGGCATCTCCCATAGATGTCCAGAGCTGGTCCTCATCTGGGGTGACCTCCTGGGCCAGTAACCCGATGGCCTGATTTGTCAGCAGGGGTGCGAGCACTGTTGGGGGCAGGTCTCGGGGGTACTGTGGCAGGATCTGCAGAAAGATGGAGAAAGGTAATTTCTTACTATCGAGTCAAAATGAAGTGCTTTGAATAAGAAAAAGTATGTGAACCCCTTGGGATGACGTGGAGTTTTGCATGAATTGGTCATAAAATGTGCTCTAACTTCATCTAAGTCACAACAATAGAAAAACACAGTCT
>JAODOY010055752.1:0-17997 GCA_025399855.1 Forbesichthys papilliferus | reverse complement strand
AGGTACTTGAACTCCTTCACTTGGGGTAAGGACTCATTCCCCACCTGGAGTAGGCACTCCATCGGTTTCCGGCTGAGCTTCATACAATCTAGTTCAAATAAGAAAGCAAAAAACATTAACCATAATTTATTACCACTAAAGGGAAATTACATACTTTATGTCACTGCCAACATTCATTATCATTTGGTGTTGTTAACATCTCTGTTCCGGTCTCTTCCATCCATACAGCTTGCTGCAGGACAGCGTGAGCTTCAGGACCCAGACTACCTGTAACAGCCGGTGAAAGGTCACTCGTCACTAAGACATAGCCCAGCGCTGGCAGACAAACGGACCCAATGCGGCATTATTCATGTATCTGTCTACCTAAGAGTGAGCATCACTATTCCCATTATGTGCTAATGAAAGTTAATAGGCTCTGCTCTTTCCCTAAGGGTTCAGTGAGGGTTCAATGTTTCCAGTGGATGACAATGCTGCTAAGGTTTCTACAAGATTCTACCTGGCTGATCAAAAGGTCAGCAGCATACAACATTGTAGGGGTTTAATGGCGCGTATCAATTTAAATCAGCAGTGGAGAAAAGAGACCATGATGTGCAGTAATCTGGATTAGGATGAACCTCTATAAATACTCTCATAGACAGACACACAGACAGACAGACAGACAAAACAGTCAGGCACACAGAAAGATGTGTCTGCTTATAAACAGACAAGCCAGCGCTGACACACCTACCCTCTGACGAGCCAGTCTTAAAGGGGTAGTCGACTGTATAGAGGCGTTTTCCACTGCAGGATCAGGAAGGTCATTTTTTACGTGGCTGACACCTTTAGACTGTTTTCCACTGAAGGAACCACCCCTGTAGAACATCCTTCAGGGCCATGTTCAGTAGGAGGAAAAAAGTACCTACTGAGAGGTAGGTACTTCTGAGCGACCCTGAAAACCTGCTGGACAGGGCTAGATGCTTTTTGGTTAAACGCGCGTGGAATGAGCGGAGGAAAACAAGCTGCATTATATTCATGCATGAAGCAGCCCAATTACAGCTGCCATGAAGCCATATAGGTGAGTGTTACCAACGTTACAGCAACATTTAACATCGACTTGACCTTGAGGAGACGTTAACTAGAAAATCTCTGTTTTAATAGGCTTAATGCTGTTGCTCGCACTGTGGCCACTGGAAAATAAAATCATTATTTTGCCGTGCTTGGAAGTGAAGTTGCCATCTAAGCACAATGGCAAACTTGCACTGTGGGTCTGTAGTTCCAGCACAGCAAACAGCACAGCAAATTAGAGGGCCATTCCTGTAAATGTTCACGCCTCCTGGAAAATTACAGTAAGTGACCCATGTTCCTGCAGTCAAAAAGCACCTTGCGTTGAGGCCAGAGTACCGTAATGATTATTGATTTTACAATAGTACCGTGTAATGATACTTGATTTTTACAAACTACACCTTTCAGGCTAGTATTGCTTTACTCCTACCTATATGCAAGCATTCCAGCCAATAGGGGCCAGGTTTAATTGTATTATTTAGCCAATAGGCAGAAGTGTTTTTACCTATTTATTCCTTCACAATGGGAAAGGTGACTACTGAAATCTTTGATTGAACTGACAGCTAGAGGGCACACTGTGTGTCTCTAGTTAGCAATGAAACCCTGAGAGAAGGCCAAACATGTCAAAGTGAACATTTGCTGTCTGTCTCTCATCCCACCTCTTTCTCCAATTACAGCCAATCCAGTTTTCAACTAAGTCAGCCTCTTTACGGTCTTGTATCCCCTGCTCACTTCACAGCTAACAAGGTTCTGCTCTCTCCTGGTGCTGTGTGATGGAGTTTGTGGTAGAAAGGTGCGGTGTTTGGGACTCACCTAGGTCGGGGCTATTCAATTTCAAATGAAACGTAAAATCAGTTGGTGTCAAATTTCGGTGTGCATCTGGGTGAGAGAGACACGCGAGCGTCTACGAGAGCGAAACAACGAGAGCTGCTTATGTCAAGTCAATAGCGAAGGTTTTCTATAGAATAGGATGCCGCTAATTCCAAGTCTCTCTGGCATATGGTCTTTTGCATGCCCACATGCGTCCAGTTTTCAATGAGGTGTTTTAAAAAAAAAAAAAGTAAATACTACTTAAACAAATAAAATTGGGTAGTTTATTGGCACCAAATTACAGGTATTCGTACCGGTATGGGTTAAAATGTGACTAGTACCAAACCCAACGCTTATCCTCACCAACAGGAGCTACGTGCACAAACAAATGGACGTGTCACTAATTTCATTTCAGTGGATTAAATTTACAAATAATGTCATAGTTGATTGGCTGTAGATCAGTTAATAGCAGCTAATGTACAGTAATATATTGACTTGATTATCGGTATAGTGGTTATATATTGAGCTATATATATATATATATATATATATATATATGTATAGTGGTCAAGGGTGCAATCCCCTCGTGGGCCACATGAGGGTGATTGGTGGGCTGCCTTTGGCCCGCAGGCTGCTAACTGAGTAGGCCTGACCTAGGTGATAACCTTTTCAGAGGAAGTGTACAGTATACAAAGAAAGGAATGTCTCGGAATCTGACAGCAAATTACAGCATATTTTACATTGTAACGTAAATGACTGCAGTGCACAACCACCACCAACAACCTTGTTGAATACCATGACCAACTGTGTGACAAGTAACTGATAAAGAACCTCTGGTGTGTTGTTAAAGTAAAGATAAAAAGCATACAATACACTAACTATAAACAGAAATGTATTTATTTCAAATAATAACTAACTGCTCAAATAAAATAAAAACACTGACCACTTCTACATAAACCAGTGGCAAAACCATTTCATGTTACAGAAACCAAATCAGACTAGCATCCTGCCACTGCGGAGAGGCATCGCAGGCAGAAATGATCCCAGAGTGCACTGGAGCGCATGTGGGTCGCTGTCAGAGCTGTGTGCATCCGAGCCAGCGCGCTGGGTCATTTACACCCACGTTAGACGTTCCGGAAATGCGCCCTGCTTTGCAGTGTGTTTTAGGCAACATCTGCACTTAGGACTGTGGGTCAGGTGGGTAAGGGGTTCAGATCTAGTTCCTACTTCACCTGTGAGTTACAATACAAGCCCAGCAAGTCCAGAAAGGTCTGGAACAAAGCATTGCGTTTACTGGAACAAGGTGTGAATATGTGACAGTGGCTGAGATTCGAATGTAAAGCACCAAACAAACCAAATCTGAATTATACTAAACAATCAACATTTTTGCGGTACAGATACCAGGGACTACAGTAATATAAGCGTAACGTACAGTATGACTACTCTACAAAAGAAAACAAAAGTTCCAGGTCAGTAAACATCTCTGCTTTATGGTTTGGTTTAATTTGGGAGCTTTCAATTGAAAATGTAAATGTTTGCAGAGAACGCCCAGCCAATCAGTGTCCACATGGGCTGTTAAGTTGGTGCAGACATAAATGTCTAACTTTCACTTGTATGTACATGTCTCTCTGTCTCTCCCTGAGTCAAGGCTGTCTATTCACTCCGTGGTGTTATAAAACCCATCTGCATTCTTAACTACCTCTCAGGTGAGTGGAAGGGATAGGAAAGCATTGTTACTATAACAACAGAGATGAAGGGGGACGTCTGAGTTTTGGATGTGTACAGTCATGGCGGGTGATGAAGAGGAGGAGGCGTAGGAGGAGGTGGGAAGTGGGGTCAGCCGTAAATAGGAGTAGGGTGCACATAAGCCACGGCAGGGCTGGCTGAAGAGAAGAGGCCTTCCGCTGGCAAGCAGAACTTTTATAACAAGACTTCTCCAACAGATCGATATAGTTACACAACAAATCCTCCTGCCAACATCAGCTCCCAATTGTCTCGGTTTCTACTTAAACGTTTACATTCTCCAGAAAAATTACAAAATGTCCCTAACTTGCTCTAAAAGGAATGGGACAGATGTGAAACTTTCAAACAAAATGGTGCAATTATTTAAAACAAATGTTTTGAGCGTGCTTTGTGATGTACTAACAAACTGAAATATGGAAAAAACAAACAGTACGTAACTGACACTTGATGAAGCTCCATGTCAGCTTTGACCTGCCTCAGGGCAGTAACACAACAGACCTTACCATCAGGCAGGTAGGACTCCATATATCCACCTTACTGTACATCACCTGTCTGTGGACTGCACATTGAGCTGGCCACTAGAGATACATTAGTGCACCTCCAATAAAGAGGGCACATAAGGAGAAGCCACAGAGGATGTTGGCATTGTTCTTAGTGTTTCAATAATGCAATGTATCACGTGAGCTGATCAATTATTTTGCCCAGTGGAGTACAGGAGAAGGTAGACACACCTAAAAACATAGTCTCTCTCTCACTCTCTCACTCTCTCTCACACACACACACACACACACACACACACACACACACACGAGATACGCAACTATATGCAACACCCAAAGGATCCCTGACTGCAAGCTCACATACTCCCTGTGGAACACACATATACACACACACCAGCAGCAATTATAGGGTAGCCTCCATGTGGGCAAAGCCCAAAGACAAATATACACACGGGGACCCATGTGCTCCAACAGCTAAATAAGAAATGTAACATTTAATTCCTCTTGCCCAACAATATACACAAATTATCATATATCACGACCTCACGAATGCCGTTGTAAAGCTCTTAGAGGAAACCAACGTGAACAATACGCAGAAAGATTAGCCCCGTGTCACATCACTGAATCACAATAAACCTGACAGCCAACAAGCTTCTCCCAGCCACCCAAATACCTCCCCGAAGCATGAGGAACAACCATCTCTCAACTTCGCAAAATGGCAGCCGTGCTGTGTTATAATGAGCAGGCTGTTTTATTCCGTCTAGTCGGAACCAGGCCCCCTAATGTGAGAATCTCTCTATTGCTCCAGGCTGTCACTAACAGTGCCGTTGTGTAATGCTAACATTAGCAGGCCTAATGCTGTACGTGATGAGGATCAAATGCCGACAGCCCAATTCAGCCATTAGAGACGTAATCAATAAATACAGCCGTGCCATATTAACATTATAGATCAACTCTTTGCGGTGCTCTCAAGGGACTGTTGTGTGTCTGCAAAATAAACGACCGTGGTGGTCTGCGCAACACAGAGCACCACATCGTATCAACACACAAACACACACACACAACTTGCATGCTCAGAATGGACAGAAGCGCTGTCCATTCTGAGGCTCCCACTGAGTTTATGGACTCAGCAGCGGGATAAAAGGAATGAGAGGGCAAGAGAGGAAAAGTTATCTGAGTCTTGTCATCTCTCCCCTATTCCCTGCTCTCGTGTTCTTGCCTTCTTTAAATATTTAGCTCAGCCTGTATCCTTTGTTCCGGTGGGTTTTAAAATGGAGACCAGGGCACCCCTCGAGTAACGAGATGAAACTTCAAACTTCTTTCACTTCTTTCCTTTTAATTCAATACAGTCTACATAAAACATGTGCGCATACATGTTTTTTTAGTGTTCATGGTTGTTTATGTGTCGTATTAAAATATAAGTGTTTTATACTTAACCACACACACAAGACACTTACATCTTTGATGAAGTACTTCAGGGTGGCATAGGCGATGGCTATTCCATCATGGGTGCTGGTGCCTCGTCCCAGTTCATCCAGAATGACCAATGAGCGCTTGGTTGCCCGAGCGATAATGTCTGAGGCTTCTCTCAGCTCTTCCATGAAAGTACTGCGTCCCTTATAGATGTTGTCAGACGCTCCCATCCTGGAAACACCAGACATGAAACGGAGATGTTGGAGATGTTGGCTTATTATCATAGATTGACAGACTATCAACTAACATTTATTTAAATATATTATAAAGTATAGACAGTAGAACTTACTGTATAATAAATGTACAACACAAATTAAATGAACAATTAAAGAAAATGGATAATTCCTACACAACATCAATACAAAGGTTTTACATAGAAAAGTGAAGACTGATTCCATCTAGATAAAATGATATGCAGACCCACTCCATGGGGTCTGCTTCTAGGAAGAACACGAGAAGGGTTTACATCAGGGTTTATGCAGTATCTTCATCCTAGCAGGCGGGCACATTTGAAACTGTGCTCTGAACATCAGGCGCCAAGCAAGCAGCATTTCAAGAGTGATATAAAATGGTTTTCCATACCACACCATGTTAGGTCCTCTTTCACGCAAAACAAACCTGAGGTGCGTTCAGAATTGGAGAACAGTGGCGAACGTTCGCTGCGAATATGTTTGCTTTGAACTTGAATTTTGAATGATTTGTGTAAACATTAAAAAAATATTAGGTTTGAACTGCCACCCTTTGTGTGTGTTCTTCGAGAACTACCTCCTCAGACCGTTTGCTTATGTTCGCAAACGTTCGCGGGAAACACAAAGCAAACAGAATTAATGTTTGCGAACATTCGCCAATATTGAACGCACCTATGGACAAAAAAATAAAATTCCCATTCCTGCATTGACAAGACATTATTGTTCAACAGCTATGACTCAACCAAACCACCAGCCATCCATCTAAGACAGACATGGATATCTATGAACCCGACCCGGTCTGCCAGCCATGTATCTCACCTCTACATCTGTCTTTTCCTGTCTTAGCTGACCTTCACTTTGGTCCCTGGCCAACTGACCACCCACAGAAGCTGGTCTCACCACCAGTTGCCATGGTTACCATACCCCACACGTTATATCAGTTAGGGGTGTGGCTGACATGCCACTGCATTTCATGAGTTAAATTATAGGGCTCATGTGTGTGAGGGAAGGTGTGTGTGTGTGTGTGTGTGTGTGTGTGTGTGTGGGGGGGGGGGGGGTCTGCTCTACACCATGCAGCCACTATAGGACAGAGGGCCATGTGTATGAAGCAGAGGGCTCTCAGGCAACACTGCCCACTGACGAGGAGCTGGAGCTCCACAGCGAGGTGAACCACACAGAAGCAGAAGACCATAACATGTGGCCATATCCGGCACGCCATCTCTGAAGGACCACAACCTCAAACCATAACATGTGGCCATATCCGGCACGCCATCTCTGAAGGACCACAACCTCACACCATAACATGTGGCCATATCCGGCATGCCAACCTCACACTACCATTCACGGTTTCAGTTTCTCTCTTATAACCTCATTAGTGCATTCAAACAGCGTTCGATTGATATGACAACCTGCAGAATCCAAACTGTACGACGCACCCAAGCCCTGAATGCATGCTACAGTAGATTGTAAAGATGCTGCGGGGTCCTTGAAGCTGATACATGCACGGAGAGCAGCTCTTGCACAAGCAGCTCGTCCCCACTTGGAAGGCCCTTATAAATACAGAAATAAAAAAATAAAAAATAAAAACATGTCGCTTTCTCTGAGAATAGTTGTGAAAGACACAAAAGCTGTAGTCGATTAAAAATCGTCCTCAAAATACAATTGTACATTCAGCTTCCTTTGCTGTTTCCATAACAACCATGAAGGGACATGAGAATGTAATCTATAACCTTCAGGATTCCATACAAACAAGAAAGCACATATGACAAATGTGTACTATCGCTCTCTGTATCTGCTCTCTCTCACACACACACACACACACACACCTGATCCATCAGGAAATGCACATAATCACAATAAATTGTAAAGCTTCTGGCATGTTCCCTGTTATGCAAAACGCATGACACCTTTGCATAAATGACTTAACCCAGACTGCTGTGAACCACACGCGTCTCATTATTCACTTTGTCCCCACTGATTATCAATCTTGTGAATCAGTTAAGACAGCCGATCCCATTAGACACCTACACACCGTCTCATTATGGCCAAGTCACTGCGCCTGATCATTTTAGCATCGCGGTGGGAGTCTCTCGCTCATGCTTTCCCCTTCAAAAACACACACAAATTCTATTACACACACACACACACACAGTGAAGCAATCTTTCCCCGTAGCATGCCGGAGAGACCGCAGTAAATCGACTGTGCGCTTACGGTTACCATACATCTGCCTTTTGCTCACACTGATGAAATGCCAGGAACAACTGATCTTTAGCATACTGTAGGCGTTCTGCAAAACATTTGTCTGAAGTTGAACATGCGTTGACATCAGCAAGCTGCACGTATGGAAAAGAACCAATCACAATGAAGGCAGGTGCAACAGGTAGGAACGTCAATCAAGTTTGACCACAGCAATTTCAAACAATTATTTAAGTGCTGTACAAATACGCTGCAAAGTCTTTCTGAATTTGATTTTTTATTCGTAAAATAAGGGATTTTATTGTGATTAGAGAGAGAAAAAAAAAGGCTAATTCTGCTGACCCTGAAAATACACCCCAATGATGGGGGGGGGGGTTATGGATTTACAGCAAGGCCCGAAAGCTATAGAGCCGAGGGTCAGCTCAACAGTGCCAAGCTGGCACTTGTGTACTGTACATACTTATACACACACACCATCATGGGGTGCTGCCCACGCATGTGTTAACACGCGAGAACATGCTAAAACCTGCACCGTAGACAATCACGCACATGTGCAAACCATTAGGTCTAATTACATTCCAGAGTAAAGACAACAACAGTGACTACTGTATATACTGGCCTGTGTTCCACGCCGATCTGTGTTGTCAGCACAGGAAACTGCATACAGCGGACTGCTTTGACCTCGCTGCTAATGTGAATAATCACCAGAGAGGAGAAGCATCGTGCGCTCCAACAAAAAGCCACATTTTGGAGGAGGGTTTCTGGAGCTACAGGGAGCTCGAAACAATGTCTTCGTCAAAACAGCTGCTTTACCTCTCCTGGTTTAGTCTGCATACGCACAACTCTCTGGCGAGGGATATAAGGGACTGCTTGTCAGGAAAGGTGTGTGCTTCATGGAGGGCAAGATCACGTCACTATTCTTTGCCTGCCCAACAATAACACAAACGGATCACGTCTCTAGGCCTGTGTGTGCGGGGCAGGCCCGGGCGTATGAATGGGTCTGTGTATGTACAGTATGTCCGTGCATGCACTGGTGTGGTATTGCAGCACGCGTCTTGTCTGAATGGCAGGCCGTGCATGTACCTGGTGTATATTCCGTCCAGTATACCCAGCTGCGCCTCGTTCGCTGGGACGTAGGAGCCCATCTGGGCCATGACACACACTAGCGCCACCTGGCGGATGTAGGAGCTCTTACCCCCCATGTTGGGGCCGGTCACTATTATAGTCCTCCTGCCTTCGCCCTACGGAGGGGAGTGGAGAAAAGGCAAAATAACTATTAGTTGAGAAGGATTAGTGGACGCCAGGCGACATGTACGGACCTTCATGACTCATGTGCATTAGTGACAGTAGCTACAGACAGACAGACAGACAGACAGACAGACAGACAGAGAGAGAGAGAGAGAGATTTGGATTCTGTCCTGCACAGCTGAAGAAGTGGGTGGACTGAAAGCTTGGCTCCTCTTCCTATTGGCCTGTGCTTCTGTCGCAGGATTAACCTACGCCCACTCCAGATCTGCGCAAGGAAGCGGCGTGGTCAGGTTGTGCGTGCGAATGTGCGCCCGTGTGTGCACGACATGGTCCATCTTTGTTTCAGAATGGTTTTAATGAGAGAGAATCCAAGTGTGTGTGTGTGTGTGTGTGTGCGTGCGCGCGTGCGTAAGAGAGAACATACTTTCTCATACGTTTCTTGGTGATAGAAAGCGCGGCGTGCGTGCGTACCTGTAGGTCAGTATGGTTGGCTACGTATTGGTTGTGTTCCCCCATCAACAGGTCTATTGCAGGGTGTCTGCCATTCCTGATCCGGACCTGATTCTGGTTCTCACATAACTTAGGCCTGAAAACACACACACACACACGAAGACACTCTAGAGTACATGCAGTGTGTACATTGACACACATTGGAATGCAACCTTGTGCGCACGCCGCACTCACAACAAAACAACACTACAGCGACAGTTTGCATGTTAAACTGACAAACTGAAGGAGCACACTATTGCCAATGCCAAGTCACGACGCAAAACTCAGAGGATGGGACAAATCACCGTCATCATCACTCCATTATGCAATACGTTAAAAAGACAACAGGAAGGATGAATGGCAGCCAAAAAGGAAGATTACAATATGGGTTGAAATTTGAAAGGCAATTCACAATTTTGACTAGATATGTAAGGAGAATAATATTAATTATAATAATAATTATTATTAATGTGTGTGTATGTGTATAGATAATACAATAATATGAAAAAGGAGAGAGTGGATGGTCATGTTTACCTGATCCGTTTTCAGATAGTCTGAAGCATTTACCTGATATTAAGTTAGTACGCTAACCCGACATGCATCATTACCTTGTAGACACAGTGCTTTGAAATGCTCTATAGGACGATAACCCAACATATATCATTACCTTGTAGACACAGTGCTTTGAAATGCTCTATAGGACGATAACCAAACATGTATCATTACCTCGTAGACACAGTGCTTTGAAATGCTCTATAGGACACACAAACAAACTTTTATATGTAATTATGGTCTGCATGAGAGTACATCACCTGCAATAGTCCCCTTGTTTAGCCACCTTGGCCAATGAGAAGAGACAATCCATGGTTGCTAGGTGACTAATAGCCCTTTTCATGGTGTGATAGTGCTCCCCAAACTGACTAGAAGAGAGAGAGAGAGATAAAAGAAGATAAAAGCTGGGTTAGGTCAGAGAAACAAAGAAAGGAGGGGGGGGGGGGGGCGGTAGTACAGATATGTTTTTTTTCCTTTTTCTGCTGCATTGGGAGAGTCTAGAAAGGGGGGAAGTAGCATTGAGCATCTTTCCTTGAGAGCACAGCAAGTGTACTGCGTGTGGGTTTCCAACTTAAAGGTGTAGTAAACAATTCTGGATAAAAATGGTTGATATTTCATCTCAACATCAAAGCAAATGGTTGGCTTTAAACCTCCCACTAGGACTGTCTCCCTTCTAGTGCGATAGGGTGTTGCCTCAGAACCTCCTCCTCCTGCCTCATTGGACACATACAGTATGTAGGAGTGCACACTATAGGGACAGCTAGCAGGCCCCCAGGGCTGAGTAGAGAGGAGTGCACACTATAGGGACAGCTGGCGGGCCACTAGGGCTGAGTAGAGAGGAGTGCACACTATAGGGACCGCTAGCAGGCCCCCAGGGCTGAGTAGAGAGGAGTGCACACTATAGGGACCGCTAGCAGGCCACTAGGGCTGAGTAGAGAGGAGCGCACACTATAGGGACCGCTAGCGGGCCACCAGGAGATATGGGAAGTGCTGAATTTGACAAAAAGTGGAGTGATCAGATTAGAATCGCTAAACCCACCTTTAACACAACTGTCTTTAGAAAGCACACATCAGGGGTAAAACCACCATGCCCGTATTGCGGTATAGGCTTCAAGACAGACTTATCTCAGGATCATTTGGCGGTACTTAGAAAGCCTTTAAAAGGGTCTGATGCATTGACGACGGTCTTACTGCAGGAAGTTGGTCCACTCCCGCTGACAGTCCTGCAGGAGCTGCTCCTTGAGCTGCAGCAGCCTGCGGCTCCTCTCCACCAGGAAGGGAGAATGGTACCTGCTGACTGCCTTGGTACTGGTGGGGAGGGAGGGAGAGAGGGAGGATGAGACGGACAAAAAAAATACACATTTCTGCTGTTTTGCGCGTGTGTGTGTGTGCACCTTCACTATGAGCTCACCTGCTGATTTTGACCCAATCAGGTGGAACAAGAGAAGTCATTGAGTTCTTCACCTCAATCAGAAACTGAGGTCAAAAAGGGGGGGGGGGGGGGGGTTAAGTAAAGCAAGGCAAAAGGCAAGGCAAATATAGTCAGAACAGGTGGAACAGAATGTCCAATTTGATTAAAGTACAACATCCACACTTGGACTAGTCACTATGTCAGATTTCCACAATAAGATTATCGTGAGGAAATATTTCACAATAAGAATATTATGGCAATATCTACAGAAAGAAAACATATAATGGTGTGGTCAAAAAAATCTTCTTTTGTTGTGTGAGGTATCAAAGCTTTTTTTGTATCTGCACCAAAACACACAAAAAATGGCAGCCAAAAGACGTGAAACTCTTGCTGGGATTTCAGTTATGTGATCCGGTCAATGCCCACCCGTTTTCCCCATCGCACCACCACACTGATTCATGTTGATTGTTTATCGTTTGCACCTGTATGGAAGAGCGGGGGTTATTAGGTTGGGAAAGTCTCTTGTTTTCTGCTGGTAATTGTTTTGCCATGTTGCGTCTGCTACGTTGTGTTGTGTTCCGAGTTCCTTCTGGCTGTTAGCTGCCGTTTTGGGGAGATCATTAAATGCCAAGCGAAGGCTCGTTTGTGGATTTCCTTGTTTGTGTGTGTCATTTCGTCTGCGCCCACACTTGCCATGTAACTCTGGACCGGTACAAACCTTGCACTATATTTCTATATTTATAGCTGCCGGTCCTTCACACTTGATGGGAGGCACAGGATTATTTAGACAAAAATGATTATGTATTTTCAGCACAATATAAATATTGAAATTAATTTGATACCATGGTTGTGTCAATACCGGTATAGCACTACTACACACACACACACACACCTCCTGCCCTGAAACCGTTGTATAATCCATGGCGGGGGTCCTTAGTGCCAGCCGAATGTCTTTGCGGTGGTCTTGAATCTCATCCAGGACAGCCCTAATCTGCTCTCTCCTTTCCTGCAGCACCGGAAAGCTGGATAGATCTGAGAACAGCTCCTTCTTATCCCCCGTCCTGCAAACGCACAAACCCGCCCAGAAGAGACAGCACTTGACTGGCTTACATTTACAGCCTTTAGCAGATGGTTTTATCCAAACCAGTACATTTGTACTGTAGTATTAGTAGATAAATCATGTCAGAACTATAATAGCTACAATAACTACAGGTTATTGTAAGGTTTTTATTTTTCATTTTTCCCCCTCGAAGATTTCAGTTTGTTTTTCAATTGAATTGTTCACATAGGTCACGTTATAGGTGGAAAAAGTTCTGACATGATTTATCTTTGTTTTTCTTTTACATCACAAAAACCTGGCATTTTAACAGGCTCTGTGTTTTAAATCCACTGTACCAATTCTCGTAAGCAGACAACAGTCTGTTAGGATACTGATATTATTTATTAATTATATCATACAATTCCTAGAAATAATTGCTACAGTAGAAGCCTAAGTACCAACAAAGTGTGAATATTCTAAGAATTTAACAAAGGAGAAAACCCAAAAGTCATTTTCATGTCTTATGCTAAAACAAAATACACTTCATACAATGACCTCATCTTTCTATTTTTAATCCAAACTCTGACACACACACAGCACATACAAACACACACGTAACTTACTTTGCCGCCCTCTCGTTGAGCACCTTGAGGAAGTTGTGGACTGGAGTCAACAGGTCGGAGGTATCCAATAAGAGCTTTTGCAGCATTGAGGAGCGTAGCTGTGATTGGATGGCTGGCAGCAGTGCTTGTAGTTCCAAGCCCAGGCGTGACAAACTGCTGATGATGAGGTAGAACTCCTGGGTGGAACACTAGAACACACATTAAAAGTCCCATATTGTAAAATATCACTTTTTCCATGCCGTCAAATGTATGTTCTGGAGTCTGTAATTAAAGAAAATACTTCATAGTGTGTAAAACAATCAAATACACACACACACACACACTGTATATCAGATATATGGAGACTACAGTATGATGTGCTCAGATGCCCAATGCTCTCAAGATTACCATTCATTAACACTGATCGTTTATGATAGCATAATTTCTTTGGCCCAGTGACCATAAACTAAATAATTCTGACCTCATACTGGCATTACAGACGTCACTACATATAACTAGCTTGTGTGAGGTTAATTTAGTGTCACACTTTTAATTGTCCAGGCCATCAGTCAACAAACCACATATACTGTAGCGGTAATAATGGCCTATTCTCCATTTATTCCTCTCCATTATGTTAATCGCCCATTAAGATATTACACACACAAATAAAATCTATAGATGCTAAATGACATTATATGTCAGAGTAAGTCTGTGATTCTTAAATCACTCAACCAGTGCTACCCCCTTAACCAACAGGAATAGAATTGAAATTGAACTTTTCTAGGCTGTGTGATGGTGAAGTAACCACTTGAATAGACTGAAGTTACAGTACAGAAAATAAATAAGTGATGCTTCAACATAAACCACAAACATTACTCAAAACACCCATCATTTGAGAATGTGATTTTTCTCAGGAATTCATCTGTTATTACCTGGGTTTACATGGAAACATTTTTGTCTTTCTGAATGGAATCCATCTGATTGAATATTTCAGGTTACCTGTTTATATGGGATGTCATCTAATCGTGTCTGGTGTTTACATGCGTCGTCGCAATTACTGGAATAGATGTTGAACATGCAAACAATACATGCGTAATGTTACATCCGTAATGTAACGAGTCGATATCTTGACTAGCGACCTCTCCACTCAAAACTAACTCAAGTTTCATTCCACAAATGTTTCTGGTTATGGAAAGAGTTATATTACCCCTCTGCTTCGAGAATGAAATGTAAATCGGGTTGGGCCTCTCACTTCCGATTGAGGTGTTTATATGGAGCATTTTCATTCGGGTTGGGCTTTCAACCCAATTCCAATTGGAATAATAGGGTCCATGTACAGTAAACGCAGCTAGTTATTGATGACATCATTATTAACTAACTGCACTGCCAAGTTACATACCCCCCACCCCACACCCAACCCCCAGTGCTGAATTACTCTATGAATAATTAAAATAATAAAAAATAATGCAGTGTGTATTTGTACTTGTGTGTGTGTGTGTGTAGGTGTGTGTGTGTGTATGTGTGTGTGTGTGTGCACGCGCGTGAGTGAGTGAGTGAGTGAGTGAGTGAGAGATAACACTGATTTAAAAGCTACACAAGCTGGTGGTATATTAACAAAACAAAGTGAGATTTGAGACACTTGACATTTGCTCTGGGTAGATGAGAACGTGTCAGACAAGTGCCACAGAGGCTACAGATCCCTGCCTTTTATCCAGAGGCAGGCCAGGGGGACATGTACCGTACATCTGCATACCTTCTTGTGGTATATGCTACAGACGCCTCGCTCAAGGTCTGGCAGACGGGACATCAGGGCCCTGACGGAGGTCAAGGTGACGCAGTCTGACTCCAGGATCTCGCTCACCGCATCCTGCCTGTCTGTGATGGCCCTGAATGGAGGGATAATACATGTTAATGAATGTATGATCTCACATCAAATGTGATATTACCGTTACATGATAGTATAGTAATATTCTTGAGGAATACTGGCTGTTTGAACGTCTGTGCTCATCTTGGATTTAATGCTGCAATCTGGGTCTAACTTGTATTAAATGTTGCTGGGACAGCATCATTATTATCTGAGAACAATGCCTAATCCATCCCTGGCATAGAAGGAGGGGAAAATATACAGACAACATATATTTACATTTCAACAGGCCATTGTTGAACAAAAACACCACAAAAAACATCAACTACTGTTATTTTGAATGAAAGTACATGAACCTTGCGGACCAAAGCAGGATACACTAAGTACAACAAAGTTTGATCGACCTAAACAAAGTCCAAATTTCAAAACGGAGAGGATCAACAACAAAATAAACGGTAAGTGAACTGGATTGATGTAGACATAATCACGTCTTTACAACCGTAGGCTCAAACAGAGGCTACATGTAATCAATCTCTCTCAGATTAAAAAGGGATAGGATGGATGAAGACTTACTGTAAATCTGTGAGGGGCTGGCTTACCCACTTCCTCATCAGCCTCCTCCCAAACGGCGTGTTTGTGTGGTCCAGCACCCACAGAAGGCTACCCTTGACACCACCATCTGTCTATACAAGAGCGCGTGCACACACACACACACAAGCTCATCACACTGTAGCGATGCAAGAGCAGGTCAAGGAGGAGGAGAGAGCTTCAACTAGCATGTAATTCACCTGCCAACTACAGATCGCAGATTGCGTTTGTGCCGTCAGCTATGCGGTCAACAAGCCACTGAACATGTTCTCTCCCACTAAATGTCTCAGTTTGCATCTTAAGCATGAGTGGAAATGTGTTTTGTACAGCATTCAACTATCAGCAGATGATTGTGATGTTATCCACCATAGGGTCTGGTCAGGCCTGATAAGCCATCTGAGCTGCTGAGGTGGTTGGTGCCTGCAGGCTGAGAACACACGAGGACTACAGTGTCTACAACTTGAGAGGCCATTAAAAGCATCAAACAGCATCGGCACCAGAGGACACACGGGAAATATTGATTTTCAGCTGCGCCTTTTGAATGTGGAGGAAATATTAAAATGTGTTCCATTATTACGCCGATGCGATTCCATTTGTGGTAAAGCAAACCCATTCTACTGGTGGTGAGTGGTATGTAACTGTGTTACCCCAGCCCTCTTCACCCTGGACTCCACTCCACCGGTGCACCTCCATCTGAGGTGTGTGTTTACCTGGTTGGAGAGGATCTCCAGGTTCTTGAGGGTGATGGCACTGAGGACCATGCCGTCTGAGTCGCACGACAGCCGCCGGAACAAGCTAAGGGGGAGGAGCTTATCACTCATTACTGCACATAGAAAACAAGCTAAGGGGGAGGAGCTTATCACTCATTACCGCACATATGAAACAAGCTACGGGGGAGGAGCTTATCACTCATTACCGCACATAGAAAACAAGCTACGGGGGAGGAGCTTATCACTCATTACCGCACATATGAAACAAGCTACGGGGGAGGAGCTTATCACTCATTACTGCACATATGAAACAAGCTACGGGGGAGGAGCTTATCACTCATTACTGCACACAGCAAACTGAGGTGATGATGATAATTACAACAACAGTAGTATTACACATAAGGTAGATACTTGAAACGTGAAACATGTACATATGTGTACCTGTCACTCAGTAGCACTCTCTCCAAGTTGAATTCTCTGAGGTACTGAATGAGAGGTCCCAGGCAGCAGACCACGGAGCTCTCCAGTGATGCAATGCTGCACAAAGAGCGTGCGCCTAGATGACACACACACACACAACATTAAGTGTGTAAACAAGAAGGTCAAATATTATACCTGTATTATCTAAATATTTCCACAAAACATACATAGGAAACAAACTGGTTATGAATGTATATTTGATCCTGTGAATCTTGATTTTTTTCTCCTCTCTTAAGGTATATTGAAATATTTAAAATATTATTTAGACTGCAGTTTGTTTGTTATTAAGTAGTAGTTTGAACATTGCATACAACGTAATGCACATAAAAACAAATGTATATAGCCTTGTGAAATACTGCAACACATAGATAGAGCTAGCTAGATTAAAACATAAAAAGGCCATGCCAGATTGGAAGCACTCCAAAATGACCAATACCACCCACCCACCTATCATACCTTGGTCCTGGGCGTGGCAGTAGAACTCTGTGGCTGTGTTCAATGCAGAAGCAAACTCAAACTGTGCGCGGTCCCTCTTCTCGATGCGGACCCGGTCGTCGGCCTGGGCGCTGGACACAGCAGGAGAGGAGAACTTGACAGCACTGACCCAAAGGGAAGGGATGGGCATACCCTACTGTATGCACTAATTCATTAACAAAATACACTTATATAAGCAGATTTATAACGGAACAAAAGTTAAACACATTATTAGTGATACAGTACAAAAAGTTACATGAAATATTTGTAATGAAGAGAATAGAATAGTGACACACATAAATTGTACACAGTAACTCATGACTGTAGGTTTTAAAGTGTAACTGCACCCCTGGCCCTGAGCCTGACTCCGCCCATTACAACTTCAGAATGTGCATCAAAGAGCTGAGTGAGGGGAGGGGAGGGGCTGAGGCGGGACCCCATTAACATTTGAAGTTGATGACTTATAAGCGTACTAAGTGTACCGATGAAAAACAGCCAGGTCCTGGAGTGATTTTTAATGTGTGTATATATATATATATATATATATATATATATACACACACATACATACTGTATATATATATATAG